>OMKQ01099985.1:0-13614 GCA_900302335.1 Phycis phycis
CCCATTTGGATTTAGATTTTTGAGTTTTGTGTGTTTTTATTTTCTTGATTATTCAACTATCTATCTGTTTTTATTTGGTGTGTGTATATACTTCCTGAAAGTATTGTATACTTAGAGTAGATGCTTTGGCTGTTACCAATATATATATGTTAATAAATCATATTTAATCAACAGGATGAAATGTGATTACATTTTTTGTTCTGTGAGAATCTCAGTGGCTGGTTCATCTCCATTTTATGAGGCCACGTTCATTTTCCAAAATTGTTGTTTTCCTTAGACAGTCTTCTATCCTATTGAGATGACAGTCTGTGTGGCCTAATATTCCTACGTGCCTCCAGTTGTTGCCCAACTAAAGCTGTGACGCAATCATGTCGATGGAAAAGGGGGTCTGTTGTCTCCTGTGAGCATGCTGACGGGCTCCTCGACCTACATCGGAAAGACACGCCCCTGCGGCGCGGGCGCGTCAGAAGCGGAAAGTGTCGCTTGCGATGTGAACACAGCGTAGTAGTCCTGAGCCGCGACAGGCAAGGAGCGGAAACTCCTTGCCTGTAGTAGTAGCCGATCACTTGGACCCAAGCTTGCTGAGTACTAGCCGCCATGGAGGCTGATGTTGTCAAACTCGAACCCGGGGACAGACAACAGGATAGGGAGGAGGATGTGGAGAAAACCGTCGACATGATGGTCCAAGAGGTAAGGGCTAACTGTCCAGTCGGCAATGTCTTCATCCACCAGTAAGTCGTCCAGGTCCATAACACATGCGCTGGTTTGATCTAATGTATACCAGTGCACACAAGTTTGTAATAAGTGGGATGTACATGAATTTGATTTAGACTGCGTTCACGCCTGCGCAGCTCGCCTCGATAATGGGGACTGTTATGAGTAAATAAGGAGAGATACACACTTTGCATCTGCAACCCTCCATGCCCTTAGTTTCACCCGTTATGTAGTCATGCACCATGTATTTCGTCATCTAGCAAACGCGTTTGGCCGTCTACTTCTTCATCTAGTGACTTTTTAGACAGTGCATCTTGAGAATGGCAACTCGACCATGCCTGCAGGTAGATCACTGGACGGAACTGTCCTGCCCTGCCGTCACCCTCTCCACAAGTGTGTAGCTGGAGTCCACATAACAGGAGTGTGTATATCTTCTCTCTCTCTCCAGCTCAGTGGGAAGAAGGGACATTCTCCCGAGATGGACAAGATGGACGCCAAGCAGACAGAAGGTGAGGATGGACAGTATTTATCATAACTAATTGTGGTTATTGATAATACAACATTCATATTTTTAGAATTGGCCCTTGGGACTAAACTAATAACATAATAATATTCACGTCATGTTATCCAGTTTAAATTGCGTTTAGAAAACACTGCGTTGCGCAAATCATGAACGAATGTAACTTTTTCGAGTTACAACCCCAAAGGATGGAAGAGATATTGGCCTGAATATAATATATAATTTATAATTTCGCTTGTCACTGTCTGAATGCATGACAGCAGAGAAAAATCTTATTTGACTTTGATCACTCACTTTGGTGCAATTTTGGTAGAGAATGTGGTTGATAAAATGGCATAAAATAGTCATAGTGGCTATTCCGTACCCAGTTCGACAGCCTATATGCGAATGTGAAATTATAGGAAATGTCCAGTGATTCTTGCTCAGCATCACCCTGGCTGTGGCCATGTCAGGTTTGATTTACTGCATGTATGTCTTCACAGAAAACAGTTGGTGTGCCTACAATCCTTCTGATTGTGACATGGATGATGAGGACCTGCTGATGCAGGCCAGACGAGAAGGTGGCGACCCAGACTACGAGGAAGAAGAGGATAGCCAGTGGTGGTATGTGTTAGTCATAGCGTTTTATTGATGACTTATTAAGTAGTATTTACTACTACTAGTACTCTGTCATTGTATATCAATACCTTTGTGGTTTGTTACGCGACAGGATACATCTGTGTTGTCCTGTACAGCCCTGACTTTTGTCTTCTTTCGACTTGTTTCCACAGTGAAGATGATGAGGATGAAGAAGGTGACGAGCCATCAACAGCAGACAGTGGAAAACTCTCTGCTCGTCTTCCTCGGCAACAGTCGTCGTCTGACCCAAGCGCACGCATGAAAAGGCTGCGACCCAAAAGAAGAGACAAAGATTCCACTTGGAGTCCAAGTCAGCGAGGTCGACGTGGGCCGGTCACTACACGGCTGATACAGGAGGGAGAGGATAGGTGGCATATTGGAGAGGAGAAGGACCTACTGCCAGACCCAATCAGGTTCACGCCCGCCAAGGACCCTGGCCCCACGTTCGACACCACTGTTCCGTGGTCTCCCCTTCAGCTCTTTCAGCTGTTCTTTAGTGCTTCTGTTGTCCAAACCATCATTGATAACACAAATGCAAATTCTGCCAAGAGATTGAAGTCTGGATTGAAATTTGCTTGGAAAACACTGACTGTTGACGATTTTTACATCTTCCTTTCTATCCTGCTCTTCTCAGGCCTCGTGTCTGTTCACGAAATGTCGGACTACTGGAGGAAGGAATGGCCTTATAATTTCCGCTTCCCTACAGACACCATGACACGGGAACGCTTTGAAGCCATCATGTGGTCTCTGCACTTGAGCCACCCAGAGGAAGATGAAGTCAACGACGCAAAGAAAACGACTGCGGAGTACGACGGCCTCTTCAAGATCAAGCCCCTGTACACTGAGATGATCAACGCCTGCAAATCAAACTTCCAGCCCTACCAAAACATCTCCATAGATGAACGGATGGTCACGTCAAATGCCAAAATTGATGCAAAGCAGCAGTATGTGAAAACCAAGTCTACAAAGTCGAGGTATAAACTATTCGTACTGGCTGACTCCGCCACGGCCTACACCTGGAATTTCTTTGTGCACGAGGGAAAGACCAAGTTCAGGCCAGACCAGGCCCTGAGCCACACCGCTGTGATGAACCTGACATCCCCTCTTCTTGATATGGGCTACACGCTGTTTGTTGATAATTTTTATACCAGCCCTGCCCTCTTTGAGGACTTGCGGACCAGGAACACTGGTGCATGTGGGACTATTCGATCCGGCCTAAGGGACTTCCCTCGGACCCAACAGAACGATCTTCCACAGAAACCAGACAGGGGAGATCTGAGGTGGATTCGAAAAAACAACATGCTATTCGTGAAGTGGATGGACACTCGGATGGTCACCATGTGTTCCACGGTACACGAAGCGTTTAGTGGAACCCGTTCCATCCGGCGGACGGTGAAGGAGGCGGGCGTTTGGCAGAGTGAAACTGTGCCCATTCCAGATGCCGTCGCAGACTTTAACCAGAGCATGGGTGGTGTTAATTTATCCAACGCTCTGATAGGCTACTATAAAGTCCATCACAAAACCATGAAATGGTACAAGACATTATTTTTTCACTTCTTGGATATTGCCGTTGTGAACAGTTTCCTCCTCCACAAGGAGCTTTGTAAGGGGAGTGACAACCCCAATCCGTTGACACAGAAGCTCTTCAGGGAGAAGCTTCTTGCGGAAATGATGAACTTTGGCAAAGCATCAAGACCACCTCCACCATCACCAGTCTCCTGCATCCCAGAATACTTCGGGAATAATGGCTCAGACAGCAGGAGACGATGTAGGAATTGTCATAATGCTGGCATCCCCAATGTCAAGACACCCATTTACTGCAGGAAGTGTGAAATCCCTTTGTGTCTAACGTCCAACAGAAACTGTTTCAGGGATTGGCACGACCACACGAAGCTAGCTTGAAATGCTCGATGTCTGGTTCTTTTTGCAAAGAACTTCACATTGGTAGGTTTTTATGGTTTGTCAAATAAATATACTTCATTTGGAGTCACGTTTAATTTCCTTCCCTTCCCATGGTCTGATGAAACGCCCATGTTGCAGGCCTTCTGGAATGCTTGGTAACACAATTTCAAGATGTTTCCTTCTGCTTTGCCCGATACCAATGTATGTGTTAATAAATCATGGTTTTGTGTAAATTCTGTTCACTCAATGGTTATTTATTCAACAATTGCCGCAATTGGAAGTAAAAGTGGGCAATTCAAATCTGACGAGCAGTGAGGTGAAGTGTTGATCCCTTTGTGTATTTAACATTACCCACTAATGAGTACAAACATACCCATACATTTTGAGTACCCAAATATACACTTATATACAATATACACAACATGAAACAAATCTCAATTCATTCATTCATGAATTATCAGATTATTTCCCCCAACACACACACACACGCACACACGCACAGGCCACCTTACAGTAAACTAGCTGCTATGTCTCTGCACCTTATTTCATTTCATTTCATTTTATCCAACTACTCTGCCACTTATTTATTTATTGTTTATTGTTTGCATATTTTATTTTTATTCTGCATAGTCTATTTTTATTCTAATTTTCAGTTTATATTGTCTCTTTTTTTCATTTTATTTTATCTTCAATAGCAAAGTTGAGCACACCCGAGTACGAGAATTTCACTGCTGGTAATGATGTACATTGTTATCTAGCATGTGAGAATAAACTTGAAACTTGAAACTTGAAACTTGAGGGCCTCCCACAGAGAGACTCCCTTAGGGCTGGAATTGACTTGCGGCAGACAACGCATACATGTACGGATCATGGCTGCCATGCGTATTCTGCGACCATTTGGTGCATCGGTCGCGCGCGTCATTGCAAGCGAACACGATGCATCCACAAGATGCAATATTGACAAAACGCTGGGGGCGACCGTGCAACACTTTCTTTTCTGCCGCCGTCTTAACAGTAGTAAGATGATCAGTTCTTCCTCCACCAGTGTCTCCATGTTGTTTATTTACATGAGCACGCAATACACATGCTTTTGTACGATTTCCGGATCTGATATTACTGTGGTCTGCCCCAAGTGGAGACCTCCACTATCATGCGTTTTGACCGCGTAATGATGCAGCAAGTCTGCACACAGGACACAGCAGGTTGCATACGCTTACGCTTGGTCTAACAGCAAGTCTATCAGCACCCTTAGTCTTTGTTCGTCCGGTCTTCGCTTGCCGGTCCTGACGCTAGGAACACTAGCACTTATCTGTAGGGAAGCTAATCATGCAGTCACAGCCACCCAGCAATCAAGGTGATTGTCGCCATGACACCTGAGAGGCAGAAACTGTCTGTTTAACACTTTGAGTGGCCACTTGTAGTCCTATTGTTCTGGGAGATTTGCCAAAAAAACCCACTTTAACTACAACAACTGAATAGCTACAAACATCAGGTTCCAATTCCTTTATGTTATCGCCAAAACCTCTAACTCTTTAGCCACTACAACTACAACAACTATAACAACCGCCACGGCAGCTACAACAGCTACAAAAACAGCTATCACAGCAACAACAGCAGCACAGCAACAACAGCAGCACAGCAGCAATAGCAACAGCACAGCAGCAATAGCAACAACAACAGCAGCAGCAGCAGCAGCAAAAAACAGCAGAGTGACTACTTACAGTCTACTTGCTGTATGAGTTAGCGCTACCAACTGAACAGCTACACAAGTTCTAATTCCTTATGTACTCACCAACAACAATTATTATGCAGCTCCTTCTTTAACAGACAAAATGTACCTTTGTCTGTAAAAAATTATACTAATTTAAGATTATACTCTTCCACTCCATTGAGCAATCCATAAGATAAATGGTCTCGGGCAGCCAGCTGGCCTAGAGGAATGCACTACGCCAATAAGTTAACATCCCAACACAAGAACTGTCTTGGGCAAAGTGGAAATTCATTTTTCGATATATTCATTTGTATTCATGAGGCCTGTTGTGGTAAAAACGAAACCCAGCAGAAGGGGGCACCGGCATGGGAGACGACAGTGAGCGTTGAATGAAATCAACCGAGGTGATAGATTAAACCAAAAGATACATTTTGTTAATCAGTTCAGTTGTTAACAAGTGAACAGGCACAGTTCAACAGAGAGCAATACACTTGATACAGCTTTCTCAGAAAAGCGCGCCAAGTATTGTTGGCAGGCACCTTTTATAGGGTAAGGTAAACAACTTCGAGGGTATGTATGGTAGGTCCCTGAAGATCTCAGCTTGACCCTGGAGAGATGCTGAAATACGACTAGATCTTCCGTGAACCAAACAGCTCAGGGCGCGGGGTCGAGGACCGCATCACGCAATCGTCATTAGTGGCGGGTCACGTTCACAATGGAATTGGGGAGTGTTGGTCAAACGTGAGGCCCACCACTTTGGCTGTACCCAGGTATTCATGCATAGAGAAAAAGAAGTATACAAATCGTGCATAAAAATATAGAGAAAGGTAGTTTAAGTGCTCACAAACTAAGTATCAACACAGAATGCCGTCTTGTCCCCACTAAACACACTGACGGTCCGCGTCGCTGAAAGACACGCCCCCGCGGCGCGCCCAGGAGGTGGCGCCTCCTGTGCCGCTTGCGATGTGAATCCACCGTATACAGCGGCGTACAGCGGAATACAGCACCGTACAGCGGAATACAGCAGTGTACAGCGCAATACAGCGGCGTACAACGGAACCCAGCGGAATACAGTGGCGTACAGCGGTCCTGCGCCGATAGAGGCAGCACAACTAGGCACCTCCTTCCAGCTGCAGCAAGGAGGAAGCCACTCAGTGGAGGTAACCGACGCTGCTAGCGCTAGTAGCTAACGCGGCCTTAGCGAAGGTTCAACGCTGAACTGGTATTATTTTGTTTTTAAATAAAACCTAGTATCCTAACGCTTTGTGATACTGGAGGGTGGAGTAGTGTCCGCCATGGAGGCTGAGGCTGACAAACCCGAACCCGCGGACAGCGAGCCGGACGAGGAGGAGGATGTGTACGAAGTGGAGAGGATCATCGATATGCGGGTCGAAGAGGTAAGACATCGAGCTAACTGGCTAACATGGCTAGCAATGCTTTCTTCAAGCTCCGTGCACTCCAACATAAACACCGAGTTTAACCTGTTGTGTATCACAGTCTATTGTTTAATTGTTAAATTCCAGCCACTGCACGATTGTTTGTCGTAAAGGTTCTTGCACAGACTTATAGAGACAGACCATTATTTGTATTTACTGCGTTCACGCCTGCACAACTTTTCTCTTGTCCGCTTCTCCCTTGCGGAGGCCAGGGAGTCTCTGCAGCCGTGCACCCAACAGCAGACAACACCCACGGCCCGGATCATGTTTTATACTCATATCTCCTGTCTTATCTCAACCACGTTGGCTTTTGATGATGGTGATGATTATTTGTGATTATTGGTGGAAAAGGACAGATTGACGCCTCAAACGGGGATGCTTTGTGTCTCTGCAACCCTGCAAACATCGTCCAGGCCCTGGATAATGTATTCATACCCTCAGATAGGAGGATGTTAATATTTTGCCACCTGTAAACACTGATGGTTTATTGATGGATGTATGAATTATTGGTGTTGATTGGTAAACAACGAGAGACCCCAGCATGCTTTCTCATGACCGACCATCAGACAATAACACATGTTGTGTCACATGTGCACTAGGACGTGTGCTGGACTTTGGACCTTTTTTCTTACGTTGTATAATGTGATTTAACATTAGAAAGACGGTGTTTTTTTTGGCTTGTAGCTGCTTTGATGTTGACGACGAGTTGAACTATGTAGGGCTTATGCAGCTTGACGTGAAAATTGCATTTATAAATATAGGAGCAGCAGATTGCTATTGGTAATAATAAACCATTACATTATTTGTCGTTTTGTTGAGACATTGTTGTGTTTGAAACTACCGTTGACATTGCAAAACAAAGTTTTGATTAGCCTAGGTTACCTTATATGTACTATTATTATTATTTTTTACATTCCACCAACTCTTCTCAAGGCATTACACAATGGCATTAGTATTGCAAAAATCCCCTTTTTATGCTGACCCTAGACTTCCGAACCTAGAATAGGTTTAGAGGCTGCATTGAGGATAGATGCATTGTGGTGTCTAAACTCTTAGCTCAACTAGAGACAGGAGAAATTGAGTTATTTTGCAGGTGTCTTTGCTGGGTGGAAAAAGTTAGAGTTAAAAAACCTGCCTTGCCGAACCAATGAAGTCTTTAGGACGGCCCTGGATATTGATAATCTGCAGAAGTTGTTTGTGCTTGCCGTACCACACCGTCTTTCTTAAAAATGAAAAAGTTATAATGTATACATATTTAAACAGTCCCTGGAACTCCTTTATTTAATTTCACCAATCCTGTTGACTGAGCAGACACGTGATGAAACAGAATCAAATAATGTAACGTTGCTCAGGACATCCATGTCCACTGTTTTGAAAAGCTTCCAGTGTTACAGACGTTTGGTAGGCGGTGAGGTTTCCGATCGTCAGGTCACGTCGCGATACTACATTGAGAATAATTTTGTTTGACACCTAAGCCTGACCAAAGCTGATGGTGTAGGGTTCTGTTGGAAACCTTTGGCTAGTCTCTATCAGGTCATTATCTACCTGTCTGGACTCTGCTACAGCTCCTTAAGGACAGTAATGTAGGTTGCGTTACTTTGTTGAGCAACGTCAACAAGAGGACATCGCCTCTTCTCACTGCATGGTCGAGCTGTTTCCTTGTCCAGACGAGCGATTGTACGGGTTGGATTTTGGTTTTGGATACTTTTAACTCCGAGGAACCACTAAGGCAGCGTTTCTCTAACTATGAGTCGGAACCAAAACAGGCTTGTGATTCAGTTGGGGATGGGTTGCTGCCTGACACACAGAACACAGAACCTCTAAGTTATTCTGTGCTACGGAATAGCTTGCATACCACGAGCCAAAACAATCCTTATGTACATCTGTTGGTGCCATCTCCTGACCTTGTCCCTCTGGGTCCCCAGGGGGAGGTTCTGTACCGGGTCCGCTGGAAGAACTACTGCTCAGACGACGACACCTGGGAACCCGAGGCCCACCTGGAGGACTGCAGAGAGGTGCTGCTGAACTACAAGAAAAACAATGCTGAAATCAAGATCAAGAAGGAAGCAGAGCAGAAGAAAGTGACGGTGAGTTTTTTTTGTCTCCCCCCCAAGGGGGGGGGATGGTACAAAAAAGTACATTTAGTGATTCAGGAAGTGCTAAACTGGCTGAGAACAATTCAAGTATACAGTCAGAATTGGCATAACTTCAAAGTGCTGCGCGACCTTGTTAAAAAAAACAAACACACAACAACAACAACAACAACAACAACTAGACAGCTGTAGGATTGAGATGTTTCTGTCGTTTTGTTTTGCAAATACCTTGGAAATCTTTTTACATGCATATTACTAGATTGCACAACAGGCATTGAATTGTTGTTTAATTTTTGTCGCGACAACAATACAAAAAAACATCCCAACAGAAATGCTGACATTGCCCCCGTCTGTTTCTGCCAGAAGCTCCCGACAAAGACGGACGTGTTCGACGCGGACTCAGAGAGCGAGAGCGACAAAGACCGGCCGGGAGACCTGCCCGCCAAGAAGAAGAAGAAGCTGACGACGGCGATTAAGGAGGAGGAGCTGTCGCCCAAGGAGAAGAGGAAGAAGAAGAAGGACAGGAAGAGGGAGGAGATGACCAAACCCCTGCCGGCGCCCGAGACAGAGGACGAGGAGGACCCGCGACCCCCGACCCCGCCCAGCCCGGCCCCCTCGCAGCCCAGGGAGAAGCCCGGCGACAAGAAGAAGCGAGCGGTGGACTCGGACGAGGAAGAGGAGGAGCCGGCGCCGTCCAAGAAACACCGGAAGGACAAGGGGAAGGAGGCAGGGAGACTCCGGAAGGAGAAGGTGGAGGAGGGGCGGAAGAGGAAGGGGAAGAAGGAGCGGAGGGTGGAGTCGTCCGAAGACGAGGACACCGCACCGCTGGAGCAGGACCTCAGCGACGAGCCGTCGGCCGGCCGCGTGGAGGAAAAGGCCAAGCAGAAGAGAGGTCAGAGGTCGGAGCTAAAGCTGCAGGGCTTCAAGGACCTCCTCCACGACAAGAAGTCCAGAAAGACGGAGGCGGCCGCCGGGCCGTCGCAGAAGGAGGGTGGCGCCCAGAAGACCAAGGGCCAGTCCTCGAAGCCGAGGGAGGACCCCGCTCCCCACTCCTCGGACTCCTCTGACAGCTCCTCCCTCCAGAAGAAGTCCAGAAGCAAGGTGACACCCGAGGGCTCCGTGCCACCGCCCGCCCCCAAGCTTCCTCCGTCTTCCTCCTCTGTCGCCTCCTCCACATCCTCGTCTTCCTCGCTGGCGTCAGCCGGGGGCGGGGGTGCTAAGGCCCGCGGGGAGGAGGCGGCGGGGAAGGAGGCGACGGGGAAGGAGGTGGCGGGAAAGGAGGGGGAGCCCACCACTGGGGGTCAGAAGGAAGGCGCTAGCTCCACCAACCTGTTTGAGAAGTTCCTGCTCAACTGCGAGGCTAAGGATCGAGTCCCGCGCCGGCACGCCGTCCACCAGCCTCCCGTCGTCACCGCGGAAACCACCGCCGTGATCAGCGGCAGCAGCAGCACCCCTGGAAAAACACCCAAGGTTGGGACAAGGTCGCCTCAGACCGAACCTAGTCATTCAGCAGATACTTTTATTTGGTCAAACAATGACATGTAGCATAGGACCACAGGTGGTAATTGCACCAGGGTTGCAACAAATAAAATATAAATAATAACAGGAATGTGTATATTTTCTCTCTCCAGCTCATCGGGAAGATTGAGAAGAAAGGAAAGTCAGCGAAGGATTCTCCGGCCCAGAAACCAGATGCAGACAAGATGGCCACCAAGCAGACGGAAGGTGAGGAGGGACACTGTTCATTGATCATAATTACCGTATTTTCCGGACTATAAGGCGCACTGAAAAGCCTTTAATCTTCTCAAAAATCGACGTTTTGTGCGCCTTATAATCCGGAGCGCCTTATATATGGTTTAATTCTGGTTGTGCTTACTGACCTCGAGGCGATTTTGTGTGGTACACGGCACTCTTAGTTTGTACTTTTAGTACGACTTTGGTAAACTCCAAAGCCACACCGCTTGCAGCATTACGGCTACCGTAGTCAGGAGTGTCGTGGAGTGATACATACTGTGTTTCACCATAATATTACAGCGTACAAGGACCCCAAAATGGCACCTGTCAAGAGACATGCTTACGATGCAGACTTCAAACTCAAGGCTATCAGTCACGCAGTTGAACATGGGAATAGAGCAGCTGCGAGAGACTTCAACATTAATGAATCAATGGTACGGCAGTGGAAGAAGCAAGAAGGTGACCTGTGCCAAGTAAAGAAGACCACACAGAGTTTCCGAGGGAACAAAGCGAGATGGCCACAGTTAGAGGATAAAATTGAACAGTGGGTTAGCGAACAGAGAACAGCAGGTAGAAGCGTTTCTACAGTCTCTATTCGACTGAAGGCAACAGCGTTGGCACGGGACATGAATATCAATGACTTTCGAGGCGTTCCTTCTTGGTGCTTTCGTTTCATGAAAAGACGTCATCTCTCCATCCGCACACAAACTACCTCGCAGCAACTGCCAAAAGATTACGAAGAAAAGTTGGCCACTTTCTGCGCATACTGCGAAAACAAGATCACTGAAAAGAAGATCCGGCCAGAGCAAGTTTCCAGCCGGCGTCATCATCAAAGCTAACCCGAAGGGCTGGACGGACGACGAAAAGATGAGTGAGTGGCTGAGAGAAATTTACGTCACGATACCGGATTGCTTTTTCTACAAATCTCCATCCCTATTGATCTGCAACTCCGTGCGCGCCCATCTCACCGATGCTGTCAAAAACAAAGTGAAGCAAACTAATTCGGAGCTTGCCTTCATTCCGGGTGGATTAACTAAAGAACTCCAGCCTCTAGATATTGCCGTCAACAGGGCGTTCAAAGTTAAACTGCGAGCTGCGTGGGAGCAGTGGATGGCAGAAGGCGAACACACATACACCAAGACAGGGAGACCGCACCCGGTGACTTACGCTGCTATCTGCCAATGGATCGTGGATGCCTGGGCTAAGGTATCAGTCTCAACTATGGTCCGTGCTTTCACGAAGGCCGGAATCATCACGGAACTGCCAAGTAACAGCACAGACACGGACTCCGATAATGACGAGAGGGATGTGGGCATGCTGGATGCCGTAATCGCCCAAATGTTTAATTCGGACACCGAAGATGAAGAATTTTAGGGATTTGTGGACGAGGAATGAACTGAAAAAGTGAGTGTATTGTGTTGTATTTTGAGAGCAATTTTGAGAGCAATTTTGAGAGTTATTGAGAATACACTCATTAACGTTTGGAATATGTTGAGAGTTATTGTGAACACGTTTAATAAAGTTTGACTGACTTATCTGACTGTTTTGTTTCGCTTAATGCGCCTTATAGTCCGGTGCGCTTCCACACCAACCTTGACGTTCTGCTGTAAGCGTCTGAGAGGCTAAACCACTGCCTAGATGGGGCTCCCCACATTCACGCACACTTCCCCCGCCGGTGGTGTCCCAGTATCATAGAGGAAGAGTACACTGAAAGAACGGCGCCGGCATTGAGAGCATAGCGAAACGTTCAAATGACGTCTATCGTCTTTTTTATATCAGAAGTTGACGACCAGTGGATTCTTGGGGGGGGGACCTGCATATTTCACATTGTCTCATCACGTTTGTAGCTATCAAGACGCATTGACCATGCAGGGCACCAGAGAACAGAATTCAACTTTACTCTTTACTTTTTAACTTAGAACATTCACTTTGCGCATTTTGGGTTCATAATGTTGTTGCTGAAATGTGAGGCGAGCCGCCTCACGTCTCCATACGCGGCACCTACAACTTAATTGGGAACATTGAATTGGGCGTATTTATTTGGTTGTTGTTGCCATATTCATTGTATCCATCATGAAAAGGTTCATAATGGATCGTCTATGACTTCAGATATGTTTTTTGTGCTCGGCTTGATAATAACGTCAATACTCACCATAGTCATAAAATAACAAACAATTGACAAAAAGGGAACAACACTTTGTTTGGGTTGCTAATAGTCCTGGAGGTTGAAGCAGGGCAGTAAGAGGCGGTGGGTTTTGGGCTTTGTATCACATGCAGTTTGACGTTGCATTTCCTAAATTGAGATACAAATCTTGTTCCCGTTATTAGTTCTGAGCAGTATGCCTACAATAAACAAGATTGAAGATCTTAAATGTATACAGCCATTTTGAGTTATTACCTCACCGCAAAAATAGTGACTAACACTGCACTGGCGGATTGAACCACATCAAACATATTAAGTGTCTTACTCAAGGACAGTTTTGCTCTGTATTCATACTGGTTTCACTGATATGTAGCAATGCAGATGAATGGAAGTCCATTCATCTGCAATATGACGCAATGTTGGGATCCACTTGTGTCCCCTACATAGCTCCACACGAGTGAAAAACTCTTGCACCAAAACACATGCAGTGGATTTAACCCGAAGTTGCTACAAGAGCCTTTTTGGTACATTAACTACAAATTGTGATCGTAGCTTTTGTGCAAATACATCACTGACAAATGGAAAGAATAATGGCCAACATATCGACACAAAGGAATACATATGGGAAATTATAAGCCGTCTATATATTTGTTTGAACATAACAACATTTTTTGCTTTCGCTTAATGTAAATTGTTGCACCATGGCCTGTTTATCCGACACAAACAGTCAACTTTTGTTGATG
>OMKQ01099990.1:2034-18835 GCA_900302335.1 Phycis phycis
CCTTCCTAACTCACTGCTTACGATTTGTCCGACTACTTTACCAAGAAGGTGACGGACATCAGCATCTCCCTTACCCCTGCTGCTATCCTCCCTAGCCCCACCTCCACAGATGTCCTCCCTCCCCCCACTCCCACCTCTGCTAGACTTAACCGCTTTACCCCTCTCTCCTCCAAAGAGGTCCTGAGACTGGTCACATCCAACCATGCAACCACCTGTCCTCTTGACCCTATCCCCTCCTCCCTTCTCCAGGCCATCTCTACTGACATCCTACCATTCATCACCACCCTCATTAACTCTTCCCTCACCTTAGGTCTCATCCAACCATGCAACCACCTGTCCTTTTGACCCTATCCCCTCCTCCCTTCTCCAGGCCATCTCTACTGACATCCTACCATTCATCAACACCCTCATTAACTCTTCCCTAACCTTTGGTCTCATCCCAGCACCCTTCAAAACTGCAAACCAAACCAAACCATTCCTCAAGAAACCTACCCTCGACACAGCTGACATCCAGAACTACAGACCGGTATCTCTGCTATCATTCCTTTCTAAAACCCTGGAACGTGCAGTCTCTAACCAACTGTCCTCCTACCGCTCAGAAAATGACTTGTTTGATCTCCATCAGTCTGGCTTCAAGACTGCACACCCTACAGAGACGACCCTCCTGACGGTGACCGAGTCCCTTCGTGCCGCTAAAGCCTCTTCCCTCTCATCAGTGCTTGTTCTCCTCGACCTGTCTGCGGCATTCGACACGTGGACCACCAAACCCTCCGCACCACCCTCGCTGATCTTGGCATTACTGACACTGCGCTAGCCTGGTTCACATCTTACCTTACGGATTGCACTTATCAGGTCACATGGAATGGCTTCCTGTCCAAACCCTGCTTGCTAAGCATTGGTATCCCTCAAGGCTCAAGGCCCTGCCAATGTCAGGATTGCAGAGTCACTCCCCGTCTTCCGGAAGAGACTCAAGACTCACTTGTTCAGAGTTCACCTGAACCCTTCATAACATCGTCTAAAAAAAAACTAAAAACATCTACCCTCGTGCTCTTATATGTTGTATGTCTTGGCACTTTAATCGCTCTTTGTAACTTGGCACTTGTTGTATACTAGCATTCGTTAACCTAGCAATTGAAATGCTTGAAACTTGTTCTGGTGACTTTCTTACTGCATTAGCAGCACTGAAATGTTTCACCTAAGCATCTGCTAAATGCCCTAAATGTAAATGTAAATCTGTCTAAATTCTACATACAAAAAAGACTTGTGACTAGGTCAGAGAAAAAAAGGGTTGCTGTCCTGTATAAAAACGCCTAGAGAGAGAGAAGGCATTTTGTGCATCAGACCACAGTGTTCACAGTGCACACTTGTTCTCCCGCCATTGTTGTTTTGAAACAAACACTGGTGTCACAGGGCTAAACATTTTTTCCGATGCATATGTTGTACGTACAACTTCATGCTTCACGTCACGTCACATGTTTATGCCTACTCCAGTGGAGGCTTTTTTGAAAAGAAGGAATATTACACCTCCAGTTCACAGACAAGACAGTAGATTGCAGCCTTTACCTGGGTGCAAATATGGCACATTTTCTAATTAAAAGCAGCAAGAGAGAGAGAGAGAGAGAGAGATGGCTGGCTACTTTTAAGTGCGAGCTTTGCTGAACCTCTGAGAAAATATCGTTGAATTGAAACAGCTGGTAGCTGGTAGGTGTTAGCGGCTAGCTGGTAACCAGACAGACAGGTCCATCAAACTCTAAGGAAATCCACACAACAAGGTGTTGAAGATAGAAAGAAAGAAGATAGAAACAGAAGATAGAAAGAAGATAGATTTGTGAGCTCTCAATACACAAAGGTGCAACCCATATTTATTACTTAGTTTGAAAAAGCCAATCACTTTTTGGCTACTCTGCCTACTGCCTAACTGCCTACTCCCTCTCTATGTTGAACAACAAGCATGAACTGATTCATGAAATAATGTTGATCCCAGCCCCCCCAAAATGCTCCCTGATCAAGTCCTCAAGAACAGTTATAGACAGACATTTGGCAGGGAAACGGATGAGGAACTCTATTACCGGTATACTATAATTATAACTATATTAACTGTTAAAGGCATCACCAATCCTGTTGCTGCATGGATTTATTCTGCATGTTATTTCATCAGCAATATGTACATCTGTCACAGTACATAGATGTACATAAAATATATACAAATAAATATAAATATAGAAGATTAACTGTGGAGTGCGTGGTTGATGGCTGATTTTAGCAGCGTCATCTGACCCAGTCAGACTGATTAACCTTTGGGGCTAAGTGATGCTGCACACCTCTGGTGCATTGGGCAATCAAGGCAACAGTTTCCTGGTGTTGGAGGAGCTCAGTTAAGCCACCTAGGTGGACTGTGTCCATTCTTCATACTGCAGGCCCTACAAAGGGAGGAGAAAACCGCCCAGACCATCAGCGGCAGGGTGCTGCCCACCCTAGACAACATCTACCTGACCGTTGCCTGAGGAAGGCCCATAAAATCACCAGGGACCCCAGCCACCCAGCACACTCGCTGTTCACCCTGCTACCTGCTAATTATGGCTCTGTGGTGGAAGCTACATACACACTGGCTTGATTCACCAAAAGACTGTTACGTTGTGGTATTATGGGCAAGTGCACTATAATTGTTGGGTAATTGGGTGTTCATGTTATGTTTGTTGCAACACTGTTTAGGGTTTTGAGTTATGAAGTGAGTTTAAACACGTTTTTGTTGGCTCAGTAAATTCGTTTCGTCGACGTCAACTCCTACAGCTCCAACATACCGCCCATTATTGTTGACATCATAGCAAAACAATTACCTAGTTATATCTAATGGAGCCAAAAAAAACATACAAATATATTTGCAAGCAGTGATAACAGCGATAACCTATGTGGTATGGTGAACATGTCGAGCATGGCCTTAACCATACATCATAGGAGACATCATTTGATTTTGTTCCCTGTCTCACAATATGTTTGGTCGAGGATGGATTCAAACAGTAGACCCTCTGCACAACATTGCTTAGCATTGCTTCCACATGCTCTAACACTGAGGCACACGCAAGTATCAGTTCTCAGACTACCATTCTTCATGTTTTGATTTTTCTTTATTGTCGGAAATTATTGGAAAAACGATTAGTCGATTAGTGAGTCCACATTCTGACCATTTTGTAAACCTGCATCTATATGGGAGGGTATCCCATGGTATGTATAAATCCAATATTGGTTAGTGTTGAAATTACTTTAGGTAATCCAAATTACTGTTTTATTTTCCTCCACATTTTTTGTGTCATTCTAGTCCATTTGCTCATTTGACTAGGAAAGTGACATCTAGGAAAGTCAAAGTCTGTAGAGGCCTCACACTTAAGCTTTTCTTCATGTAGAGCCAGCATATGCAGGAAAAATCCTGACTCCTTATTCTTAAAGTGCAGCCCAACTGTGCAGCCCAAAAATAATATCTTAAATTGGGGAGTTTTAGTCCTTCAAGTAGTTTAGAGTGCCATATAAATCATTACATGACCATGTCCAATTTATCAAATGTAGATTTAGGGGTACAGGTAACATCTGAAATGTATAGAGTAGCTTAGTCTATGCATATTCATGGATAGACTCTCAGTACAGCCAATCGGAGACAGGGAAAGTGTTGACCATCGATCATCGCCATGTCCTTACTAATATTTTGGGTTATGCTTTTGTAATTTGCATCATATCAATTTTCAAATTCCCAATGAAGGGATTTGAATACCAAGATATATCTCCAGGCTAGCGCAGTGTCAGTAATGCCAAGATCAGCGAGGGTGGTGCGGAGGGTTTGGTGGTCCACGTGTCGAATGCCGCATACAGGTCAAGGAGAACAATTACCGATGAGAATGAAGAGGCCTTAGTGGCACAAAGGGACTCGGTCACTGTCAGGAGGGCAGTCTCTGTAGAGTGTGCAGTCTTGAAGCCTGACTGATGGGGACCAAGCAAGTCATTTTCTGAGAGGTAGGATGACAGTTGGTTAGAGACTGCACGTTCCAGGGTTTTAGAAAGGAATGATAGAAGAGATACCGGTCTGTAGTTCTGGATGTCAGCAGTGTCAAGGGTAGGTTTCTTGAGGAGTGGTTTGACTCTGGCAGTTTTGAAGGGTGCTGGGATGAGGCCTGAGGTGAGGGATGAGTTATTGAAGGTGGGGGTGAATGGTAGGAAGTCAGTAGAGATGGCCTGGAGGGGGAGGAGAGGATAGGGTCAAGAGGACAGTTGGTTGCATAGTTGGATGTGACCAGTCTCAAGACCTCTTCGGAGGAGAGAGGGGTAAAGTGGTGAAGTCTAGCAGAGGTGGGAGTGGGGGGAGGGAGGATAGCTGTAGAGGAGGGGCTGGGGAGGGTAGTAGCAGAGGTAGTTGAGGAGGCAGAGGAGTTGATCTTGTTCCGGTAGAATGTAGATTTGGCTGCTGACACGGTGGAGGTGAAGACTGAGAGGAGGTGAAGGTAGTGGGAGAGATCATCAGCACAGTCTGACCTCTTCCATTTCCTCTCAGCTGCCCGTAGCTAAGGAGGGCATCCATCTCATCGAAGAAGTCATGGAAGGGACCTGGAGGACAGTAAATTACTGCAATGTAGAGCTTGATAGGAGTGGTGACAGCAACAGCGTTTAAATGCTGATCTAGTCAAGTGTTCCAAGGGAAGCACCCGGTAGGACCACTTGGGTGAGATGAGGAGTCCTCGCTCTGATGGTCTTGGAGTGTGTGAGAAGGAGTAAGCAGTAGAGAGGGCAGCTGGAGTGGCCGTGTTCTCTGGGGTGATCCAGGTTTCTGTTAGGGCCAGGAAGTGGAGGGTCTGGAGGCAGGCGTAGGCCGAGATGGAGTCTGCTTTCTTGATCGCCGATTGGCAGTTCCAGAGTCCGCCCATCACTTCGAGGTCAGTGCAGGCAGAGAGAGATGGGTAGAGCAGCTTGGAAGGGGTGCAGCATTGAGTATTGGGTCGTGGATGGTGTCTGTGTCGGGTAGATGTCCTGACTGGGATAGGGGTTACAAACATGGCTACAATACACAATGCAATACACTAAGGTTAGGGTTTGCAGTGGTCTCTAGAGGGCTTCCTCGGGGGACTCCCACAGAGAGACTCCCTGAGTCTTGGTTTACCGGTCCTGATGCCAACACTGACACTGGGAACACTAGCACTTATCTGTAGGGAAGCTAATCGCACAGTCATAGCTCCACCCAGCAATTAAAGCTATTGTCTACACCTGAGAGGCTGAAACCAACTGATTACAGCTTGAGTGGCCACTTGTAGTCCTATTGTTCGCATACAGGCACACAGCACCTGCCTACCCCACAGAATAATCTAAGCAAGTCCCCTGATAGGAAGTTATAAAGAAAAGTGTTCTCACTGCAGTGTTTCCCTGCTGTGGCAGTATTCTTTGATGAGAAGGAGTGAACGTTAGTTAGTATTTCACAGAAACTAATCTCATCCTCTTTCCGATTAAATGTTGAAAATATCAAAAGACCAGACTCTCGAAAGAGTGGAATTAGCATGTAAATCAGCAACATCCACAGATCTCACCCAGAATAACATTAGGACAGCTGCAAACACAACTCCAGATAGACCTCTCCATCAGCAGAACCACATCGAGAACCTGTTAACCAAGACCACTGGTAACTATGACAACTGGTCACCAAGACAAACGTAACCATGACAACTGGCATCAATGTACATCAGTTTTGAATGCACACCAATCGAAATTCCCACCAAGTTAAAACCAATCTAAAGACAACGAGATGATGAGGTTAACCTGCTTCTTGTCTGTCTTCACCAGTCTAAAAGATTCAATTTCAATTTTAAAACTGAAATTTATTCGCCCGTTGCAACATTCAGTTCGCCTGTAGCAGGGCGCCGCTGATTCTCGCGCCTGCTGTACACGCATGTGCACCGAACACACATGTGCGAGTTGTTTATATTCAAATGTTTGAGTGGCCGCAAAATGGCTGCAATGGCTAGCACCAAGCCTATAAGACCATCACCGACTTCTTTGAAAGCTACTGTATGCCAGCATTTTGGGTTGGTATGAAGTCGAGGGGAGAATTGACAGGACCTACACAATTTGTAAGGTGAATGGAACTCAACTTAAATACTTTGGCAACACAACTATTTTGAGAAACCACCTTGTGCGATACCGCCCAGAATTGAAAGAGAAGCAGCGACCTGTTCCAGATGCCAGTCAGAATCAGAATCAGCTTTATCAGAATCAGCTTTATTCGCCAAGTATGTTCACAAACAAGCAAGGAATTTGACTCTGGTTTTCCAATGCTCTCAATGTACAGACACGGACTAGACATACAGCTGACAGAAGACAATGAGCTAAATGAGGACGATTGAGCAGGCGTTGGCACAGCTTCCACCGAACTCTAACTCTAACTAATGTGGTCGTTGCTGGCCAACTTGGGGGATTTATGCATGCAAGATGTTCATCATCATCATCATCATCATCGTTGTTGTTGTTAAGAGTCCGCTTATCCGGGGCCGGGTCGCGGTGGCAGCAGGCTGAGCAAGGAACTCCAGACGTCCTTCTCCCCAGCAACGCTTTCCAGCTCCTCCTGGGGGACCCTGATGTAATGCCCACACCTTAAATCTGGCTTGTCAGCGAGTGCTCAAGTTGCCTGCTGATGAGAGCTGATACATAGTTCCATAATGTGTTGAAATATAAGATAAGGTAATTAATCTGTTGATTTTCTTTAACAATCATCACAAAAGTAGCAAACTCAGATTTATTATATATATTTTCTTTTAAATCATGCATGGAAATGAATGAAAAAAAAAAAATGGTTTACAATCGAATCGTTGACCTCTGAATTGGAATCGAATTGTGAGGTGCCAAGAGATACCTACCCCTACTATCCCACGTGACCCCCCTCTTCGAAGACCTCCACTGGCTTCCTGTAGTGGCTCGCATCAAATTCATCATCAAATTCGCATCAAATTCAAGACGATGCTACTGGCCTACAAAGCCGTCAATGGAACTGCGCCTACCTACCTCCACACATAAGTGAAACCCCACGCCCCTGCTCGAGCACTACCTACTACCCTCAACTACCTCAGCTGGTCGACTAGTACCGCCATCACTAAAAGGAGGAAAAGGTCAGCCGGCGAAATCTCAACTCTTCTCCGTTTTTGGCACCGCAGTGGTGGAACGAGCTCCCTGCCAATGTCAGGACTGCAGAGTCACTCCCCATCTTCCAGAAGAGACTCAAGGTTGTTCAGAGTTCACCTGAACCCTGCATAACTATCCTCATGCTCTTATTTGTTGTATGTCCTGGCAATTTAATCTTTGTAATTTGGCACTTTGATTGCTCTTTGTAACTTGGCACTTAGTCAGAGATGTTGTACACGACCAATGGTTAATCTAGCACTTGAAATGCTTGAAACTTGTTCTGGTAACTTTCTTACTGTATTAGCAGCAATTAAATGTTTCACCTTCTGATGACAAATGTACTCTTTGTAAGTCCCTTTGGATAAAAGCGTCTGCTAAATGCCCTAAATGTAAATGTAAATGTAATACCGATTGGACAATTACAGATAATATGTCTAGAACACTGATAACTACTTTTGCTGTGATATAATTGGCAGAGACTGTTCCGATATCCATACTTACCGTACTTAGTATACTTAGTTTGAGTACGTAGGGTGTTCCGATTACGATCGCGGCGAAAAGAAGTGTACGGAAAGGACCCGGATGGTGCCCTCAAAACGGTCAGAACACTGAGTGTGCAATGGTACACTTTTCGTACTCAACGGCAGCCATCTTTGCTACGTAGTGGAAGAGGCGGAGCCAGGCTGAGCTGCGCTCAGTTCGAAAATGGCTAGACGTCAACACTGTCTGTGAGCGTAATGGATTCACGTGAGTTTGGCGGGTGACGCGGCTGCGCAGCTGATAGTAATTTCCGGTAAGTGCACCACAGAGTATTGGATTTAGAACAACACTAACATCTGAAAATCTGCGCACTTAGTGAGTGCGGATAGTGTATTATGTTTAAGTGTACTCATGGAAGTATGGATATCGGAACAAAACCCAGATCTCGTGGCCTGGTTTTGAAGGAGCCCAGAAAAGCCACCTAGGTGGTGTGTAGCAACAAACCTTGCTTCTTGCATGCACGCACGCCTATTAACACATTCATTTATTCATGCACACAACACATACTTGCGCGCACACACACACACACACACACACACACAATAGATTATACAATACATTGTGTCCCATTGCACAACACTGATGCATCACAATTCGCACACGTTAATGGAATGGGGGACGATTAAAGGGTATATGCTACTAAGCTGAAAAGAATGTTAGGTACGCATCAGCTCTGGAGGTGCAGCCTTAGCTTACGCACACCTCACTATAAATGTAGCTATACATCAGGTTGACCCAAGTCTTCAAATAGTGTGTTTGGCCAGCTTCGTCTTTAGCCTTATGTATTTCTGGTGATTTCACGCAGAGATACAATACAGCTTAACATAAGATAGGTGTTCTGAAATATCTTAATTTGTAATTTGTATCTTAATTTCTAGTTCATTGTTTGACAACACAAGGATAGCAGTAACCTTTTGAGACATTTCAGTTTCTCCCTGAAGATCTTCTTGCTGAAGATGAGGATAGGCTCACAATGATGGGATAATAGGGCTCCTGGCAGCAGCCTAGAAGTTGGTATAGAGGGCTCTGCAGTGACCACTAAGGCACATTCAAAGGATAGGAAGACTGTTTCAAAATGTTAAGTAGATGAAGACAGCAGCCATAAAGCGTGAAACATTTAGATGGAGGAGATGGAGAAGGAGGGTAATGAAAGTAAAAGGCAGACAATGGCTGCCATCAAACCAAGATTCCAAGATCTACAGGAATATACCTGTCACTTTTTATCAATACGTGTGTAGCAGACATAAATTAGTGTGTTGTTGTGTGAGTATATGTAATATGTTTAATTATGCATGTGTGCACATGGCAGGGATGTTTACAAATGTGTGTGCTATGTGCACACATTTTACGATTTCCATAAGTGTGTGTTTGTACTTGTATGCGTGTTTGTGTGTCCGGGTCTTTAATAAACATTGAAAACATTTAATCTGTTTCTTAAGTAAGTGATCAATGTATCGTATGTCTCTGTAGTACTTTAGTACTGTAGATAAATATTATTGCTATTATCTATGATTATGTCGATCCACCATCTACTGTATGTCTCCTCGTTTTGTTCGCAAGATCTTTGGGGGCAATGAGCTAACAGTTTTTAACATTCTAAGAACAATATATTCAATCTCACACATATCTCTCATCATCTGCTCTGTCTGTAACAAAATAGGAAAAATATCAACAACATGGGGCAGCATAGCTCAGTGGGTAGAGCGGGTCGACCACAAACTGGAGGGTTGGCGGTTCGATCCCAACTGTCCCCATGTCGAACCCCACAAATGTACTGATTGTAAGTCGCTTTGGACAAAAGCGTCTGCTAAATGCCCTTCTTCTTCAACATATAAATTAGGTCTCAAATACAGAAATACTGTATACTTGGCATTTGGCCACATGGAAGCCATGCCATCTCCCTCTCTCTCTCTATTAATTCAGCCCTGAATGGGGTGTCTTCTGGCCACAGAGAGGAGCTTCCTTCCTTTCTTCTGTTGTTCATCTTTTCTATAGCCCCCCCATGCCTCTGCTTCCCATCTGTGTACAGCCCCTTGTTCAGACAAACCTTTTGCTAAACTAATCTCTGGTGGTCTGGACTCATGCAATCTCAACAGAAGGGTTGCCAGAGGTAAGTGTGAAGAAGTATTTTGCTTCAGTACATTTTACTTTACTTACATTTACTTTCACCAATTTCATTATATTCAAGCTGTCTTTTGTTTCCCAAAAGGAACAGATGAGCAGATCATAGAACAGAACTGGACATAGGCGATAGCAGTTACAGTTGGATCTCTCTTAATCAACATGAGGATATAGCAGCAGGTCTTTTGCTTGTCTGGATTCATTCCAGCAACAGGTAGACATGCTGAAGACATGCTGAATTCCCATTCACCACGGCCTGACCAGAAAAAGGGGAGATTCAACAATAGCAGCAACTGGGCCATGTCCATAGAGCATGTGAAACGGCATTGCTATTTTTCTGTTTTTGTCTCCACACTAAAACTGCATTTTCCTGCAGTAGAAAAGATGATGGAAAGTCGATGAATCTGAAAATACAAGGCGCACATTGTGGATGAGCCTGCTAGCAACCCAGGGCCCCGGTCGAATAGTCAAAATATTATGTCCTATGTCCTTTCCTAACTAAACCACTTTACCTTCACCTCGGTAGAAAACCTGGAAGTTTATGGATGTGGGGAAACTACAATGTTCTGAAGATGGACGACTGTACCCTAACCTTGAAGAGATAAGAAAGGAAGCATTGAAGCTTTCTTTGGCATTTAGAGAATTTCATGGCTGGTGGTCTAATCATGGCTGCCACTTAGATACGTATACGTTATTTCACTCAGCTAGGAACTTTCCTAAGCAAAAAATACTATTCGACCAGAGCCTGGTTCCGGCACATTATTGTGTGTTTCTATGTGCTACTGTATTCATTGTGATATTTATGTGATAGTACAGTGGTGGCAATGGATAGTTAAATCTAATGTATTTACTCTAATTCATCTCCAATGATTTGCCATTAAATCAGAAAATATGATCCAATCTGTGTATTGCACTGTGGGACATGAATATAGGTTACTTTTGATAACATGACGTGTGCAGTTGTATCGCAGCATTTCTATTTTGGATACCAATATCCTCCGAAAGAGTTTTACTCTTTTAGTTTTAGTACTTTTAGTTATCGAACAGGGAAATAACGTCAAAAAGTAATGTCTCCAAAACATGGATGTATTACAGAATGCAAATCCACTTATTACCTCATCCATACCTCAGTGGACTGCACTTCACTATACTATTTTCCACTTGGATAAAAAAAATCCATAACAAATCCATAACAACTGAATCCTCTTAATATATGGGGTATTTTGATGGAAGTAAAGAGCGTATGCTTGTATTCACTGGTTATATGAGGTTGAAGATTGAATTATCTGTCATTTCACTACCAAAATTCTTATTGGAAAATGTTTACATACCAGAGTTACTGATACATCCCAGAATTACAATCCACCTATACCTAGGTAGATTGAATTGTCAGATAAAATCCAGTCAGCTATGGTCCATCCTACTGCTGAAACACGTCAGTTCTGTCCCTGGTGAAACACCAAAACAAAAAGAAGAGGATAATAACCCACCCTCAGAAGTCCTCCCTCTCTCACCACTATCAACGCAGTTGAAGCATCTACCTCCCACTATAGGCTATGAAGCAACAACAGATGGAGGAGAAACAAGGGTTGCACTGATGACAAATGTACTCTTTGTAAGTCGCTTTGGATAAAAGCGTCTGCTAAATGCCCTAAATGTAAATGTAAAGGTTGCAGCGTAGTGATTGGCTGAGACAGAGCTGTCAACACACCTTTGTGAAATACCTGACCCAACCGCTAAAGAGGTGTCAATGATAGCAGCAGGGATATCCATGACAACGGGAAACCCTGTATTCTCTCAGAGCATTCAATCAACGTCATGTAGCCGGCAACATGAAGACATATCTCCAAAGAGATTATTAATAATGTTTATTGCCAAGCTATGTCCATCTGTAAGTAAATAAAACTGACACTGAAACCCTTTTTAAAGTACAGAGGGCTTCCATGTTGAACAGCTGGGCTGGAGCACGGATATCTAACAGTAATATTAGCATTAGCAGGTATTAGCTGTAAGGTCGAGCCAGATGCCCTCTTCTGTATCTTCATTATTGCTCTGACCCGGAGCTAGCAACCTCACCCTCCATCTTCTGCCATTGGCTGTTGACCTGATTGCTAAGATGTTGATTGATCAGTAGAAGTCATATTTCATTAATACATTTCTTTGTAAAGTTTTCTTAATTTCCTTAACTTCATTTCATCATTCTTCATCGATCTGTGATCGACAATGATACTCAATTATTGTGAGCCCTCATTCTGCTTATCCCTCACTCTAGTTCTCTCCAGCCAGAGAGAGAGAGAGATTTTGCTCATATCCCTGTTTTTCAAAAAGACTAAACTTTGGGTTATCTATAGCTGCCCCACAAACTACCTATCTGCTGATCTCTCCTCTGGGGTATGAGATACAAACTGAAAAAAGAGCAGATTTGCTTCATTCTTACAAACTAATAAATCACAAATATGATGTATGCATATGTCTTTTTCTCCCTCTCCAACTCAGCAGTAGTGGGGTCGACATTGCAGTAGGAAGTTGTGTGTCTTTGTTTGACCGTGTGTGTGTGTCTGTGTGTGTGTGTTGTATTTTGGGACAGAGATGCCACAGGTAAATAAAGTATTTTTGTCTGACTCATGAGATGAAAGTTGACTTGACCAAAAACATCCAGACGCCGCATTCTCCTCACAATCAGGGAAGTCCTTCATCTACTAAGTGATGACGTATTTCCTGGTTAACCATTCATCTTTGAATGGTACTGTATCGTCATGAAATGAAGAAATCTACTTTTCATGGCACCCAGTTTTACAGACTAAATGAATAATGATTAGCAGATATGCCCTCAAAATTATCAAATTTGAATTTGAACTGAAAGACATAGGAAAAACTAGTCTGACACCATACTATAAATAAATACATTTCCTTATGCTTCACATATAATTACGTCACGTGTTTAGAATGGTATTTTGAATATTGTATTCACATTCATCAATATGGTGTCATATTGCTCATGACCATCATCATCAGAAATGTTTTAGAATGGCCCAGCCACAGCAGAGAGGCAGTATATTTCACAGCAGCCAGGGCTTGGTTTGGTGACAATAAAATATGATCACAGCATGGCCAGGAAGATCTGCCATAACAATGCTGTGATGGGACACAAGGCTCTGTATCACACTACGCACATGCTCAACATGGCCAGTCAACCCATAACTAACAAACACACACACACGCACACGCACACGCACACACACACACAACCAACCCATACAAAACATCCCAACACTCTCCCTAAAACAACACTAAATCGAACATACCACACACACACACATATACTCACTCACACACACACACACACACACACACAGTCACAGGAGCAGGTCGGTACCATAGAGGACAAAGGAGGACAGTCCACTAGATGTGATGATGATAAGAAAAAGCTCGGCTTATAGGCCTGCTATATATCTTCCACAATTTTAGTCGTTCATTTTAAAT
Source organism: Phycis phycis (assembly GCA_900302335.1). Taxonomy (NCBI): domain Eukaryota; kingdom Metazoa; phylum Chordata; class Actinopteri; order Gadiformes; family Phycidae; genus Phycis; species Phycis phycis. The sequence continues at coordinate 15,325 of OMKQ01099990.1, forward strand.
GTGTTGTAGGCTGGTTTCTGTGGTCCATTGTGGCCTAGTTGGCCAATGTGAACGTTGTTATGGTATTATGTGCGACATTTGGTTGAGCACGGTGCCTCTGTAAACATGTTCTACATTTATCTAACAGAAAAATAAAATGTTTGAGCCGCGGTCGTTAAAATACGAAAATGTACGTACGTAAACATAGCCTTTTCTAGGTCACAGACAGAATACATATACGCGTAACTGTTTACAAAACACATCACCTGCATTCCCACTTTGACAGAACCCCCCTGTGGCTCCGAATCAGAATCATCCTAGGAGCTGGCAAATGCGGTCATTTAATGCGCAAAGATATCATTCGCACTTGTACTCCGTGGATAAGAGCCCGACAGCACTGATGCTCAACCACCACTGGGGCTCACAAGATCAGTATTACAACCCTCTTCAACCCCCAAACCCTTCAGGCAAAAACAACATCAGCATCGTTTCATCCCATTGGCGACAATAAAATAGCCATGATTCATCAACAAGATTGAGTCCAAAAATCTTACCTTGTGAGAGTTCCCTTTGCTTCCCAGAATTGTAAGGAGGATGCTATATATATGCCGAGACGAGGCACCGCGCATCATACACATAGACATTCACTCTCACCACACACTCACTTACACATACACACAAAAGGCGTTTCAGCAGGCGCGCCCAGGAACATGAACATGAGTGGGAGAGAACGCCCCGGAATGTGTATAAACTGTGCCACTGCAGTGTGCCCGATTCTGCCCTGGTCATTTCAATGCAACCGCACCCTAGACGGAATGTCACAATTCGCCTGTTGTAGGCCTACATATATGAATGCAAATATGTTGTTCTTGTGGTCAAATAATTTAGAGGGGCAACTATTTAAGTTGGAAGATGTTATGTTGAAATTAGGGTATGTTGAGCATGATATCAGGTTGGTAAATATTAATGCTTTTCAAGGTATAATTAATAATGTAAAGTATGATAATGACATTTCTGTCACTAGATGTCTTGCAGCAGAAAATACTGCGGGTGTGGGAAGCATTAGCTTGGTGGCTGGCATGAGTCTCTTGTCATAGTAGCAAATCGTGGTAAGCTGGATCAATATTGAAATATCATATCTACTTAATTGCTGTTTTTGCTTTGTTTCCCAAGAGGTTTAGGGTAAAGAGGCTATTGACATGCAACATCACCGAATTAAACAGACCATTACCTAGTATAAAACTTTGGATTTCTCTGGGGTTTCAAGGATGGTGTAAATATACAACTCAAGAAAATATATAACATAGTTGTAGTTATTTTCTTTAATATTTAAATGTGGAAATGTTACAGATTATACCTTTAAATGTATAATCTGTAACATTTTGACCTGAGGGTTGCTTGTAGCCCTTTCCCAACAGCAACTGTGGGATGCTTGGGGGCATGAAGGCCAGGTCTTGGGTGCAGTAACTTTTCATCTAAGTCCTTGATGATCAGCTGAGTGATGGGTGTTGCGGGTCAAGCACCATAGGATGCATTACCTAAGGTGCCATGTATTACCAAAGGCGCCATCCTCCTACAGGGATAAGATAAGTGACAATGCCAAACTCAAGTACCAGAGTCAGGAGGCAACTACTCAATTGAAGTGGCTTGGCCTGCCGGCCTTCTGGTGGTTCTGGAAACACACAGAATGAATTGTAATGCAAATAGTTGACATCACTTACACATCTAATTGAGAATAACTAAACTATATAAACATTACATGTTACATATTAATGTTAAAGTTAAACCATTAAAGTGTTACTAGTACTGATAATAAATGTTTCTAATTCTTAACTATACCCAAAGAATATGACTATACAATTACAAGTGCATCATAATTCAATAAGCAAGCTGCCGGAATTAATGTATTGTTGTATTATTTCACCTGGCATTCTCTAGGCTGTTGTTGATGGTGGTAATTAGAATGTTTCGCTCAGCTAAGTCTACCACAATGATGATCATATGGGCACGGACCTGCACACATTATCACACGCACAGTGACACACACAGTGAAAAAATGCAGTCCTGGAAGTTTGTTTTATGTGGGAGTTAAAGGACATATTCTGATCAAAAATGACTCCCGGATTCCTTTAGAATGTTTTCAGAATGGGTATGGGAGCTTTCACTCGCTTAAGCTTGTGGAGGAAGTAGAGGCGCTGCTGGGCTTTCTTCGCCAGTGATTCAGTGTTGGTGGTCCAGGAGAGGTCCTCACTGATGTGCACCTCCAGGAATTTGGTGCTGCTCACTCTCTCCACAGCAGCACCATCGATGGTCAGTGGTGGGTGTTCAGTGTGGCCTCTCCGGAAGTCAACCACAATCTCCTTAGTTTTGCTGACATTCAGCAGGAGGTTGTTGTCTCTGCACCATGTGGTCAAAAGGTTCCTTCCTGTAATCTCGTCTCGTCGTTCATGGTGATGAAACCCACCAGAGTTGTATGGTCCGCAAACTTCACCATGAGATTGGTGCTGTAGGTTGGCGTGCAGTCGTGAGTCGGCAGGGTGAAGAGCAGGGGACTGAGCACACAGCCTTGGGGGGCCCCTGTGCTGAGTGTGATGGTGCTTGAGCTGTCGTTGCCGACTCATACTGCTTGTGGCCTCTCACTGAGGAAGTCCAGTAGCCAGTTGCAAAGGGAGGTGTTGAGCCCCAGCTGGTCCAGTTTACGGATGAGTTGTTGTGGGATTATGGTGTTGAAAGCTGAACTAAAGTCTATGAAAAGCATTCTCACATATGAGTCTGCTTTTTCCAGGTGGGTGAGGACTGGGTGGAGAGCAGAGCAGATTGCGCCCTCTGTGGAACATTTGGCTCGGTATACAAACTGAAAGGGGTCCAGGGTGGGGACTTGATGTGAGACATGACTAGCCGTTCAAAGCACTTCATGATGATGGGGGTCAGTGCCACAGGGCGATAGTCATTGAAGCAGGATGGAGCAGGTTTCTTTGGCACAGGTATGATGATGGAGGTCTTGAAATGTGATGGAACAGACAGACAGACAGACAGACAGAAGTACTTTAATAATCCCGAGGGAAATTGCCTGCTTGACTCAGAGAAGTGCTAAAGATATCTATCCTTAAGCTCCTCTGCCCAGTTCCTCAGCACACGTCCTGGAATGTTGTCTGGGCCTGTTGCTTTGCGGGGGTTGATAGTGGAGAAAGCCCTCTTACATTTACATTTACATTTAGGGCATTTAGCAGACGCTTTTATCCAAAGTGACTTACAAAGAGTACATTTGTCATCAGAAGGTGAAACATTTCATTGCTGCTAATACAGTAAGAAGTTACTAGAATAAGTTTCAAGCATTTCAAGTGCTAGATTAACCATTGCTAGTGTACAACATCTGTGACTAAGTGCCAAATTATAAAGATTAAAGATTAAAGTGCCAGGACATACAACAAATAAGAGCATGAGGATAGTTATGCAGGGTTCAGGTGAACTCTGAACAAGTGGGTCTTGAGTTTCTTCCGGAAGATGGGGAGTGACTCTGCAGTCCTTGACA
>OMKQ01099996.1:6588-18368 GCA_900302335.1 Phycis phycis
CAGACCTTTTTTAAAAACACTGGTAAAATTAAAAAAAACAAAGAAAATAGATGCATGGTGGGGCTGCAAAAAAGACTACAACGGTATTTTATTTAATCACAACAGGGATTTGATTTTAACCTAGAAATAAAACAAGTAAAAGAACAAATGCTGCTTCTATCAGAAATCAGAAGTAAATGAATAATAGTAAGAAGCAAAGAAAGAGACATCGAAGAAGGGGAAAAATGCACTAGGTCGTTAATAATAGAAAATATGGAAAATATGGAAAATGGAAAATAATGAGGCGAGGGTATTGTAAATAAAAAAAAGAATGGAGAACAAACAAATACACACTCAAAAATAGAGGTACCAGTGTGTACCTAAATCGGTACAAATGCTTGTCGCAGGGGGGGTACCCTTTTGAGAGACAATTGTGTACCTTTCAGTGCTGGTCCATTTATGTACCTTATCAAATTGTACCAGTTTAAGTACAGTTGTGTACCCTGCAAGACATAAAAGTACCTTTAATCTATAAGGTACAGCAATGTACCTCATTGAAAGGGTACTTTCCTGTACTATATAAGGGTACCCCCCCTGACAAGCTATTCTGGACTTTAAGGAGACAAAAATATACCAGAATTGTCCACACAATAATTGCTTCTTTACCATTTATTAACATCAATGAAAATATATTTTTTCAGATAAACATGGCAGCATTTATGGTGTAATAAAATGTTAATTCATTCAATTCAATATAGTTAACAAAATGTAAAGATTGCAGTCACATTAACATAAGGCAGAATACTTAGTAAGTGACAAACATATTTAGATAGACAATATTTATACAGAATACCTCAAGGAAACAAACAGTCTATCATCAACTAAATATGTGTCGAGAGCTTGATGGTCTAACTCATTTCCTGGACTGAGTAGAATCCAGTCATTGTCAACTGTGACATGGTAAGCATGGAAGTGATTGTCATAAGAGCAAGGCAATAACAGTTTTCCACACAACACCCAAAACGTTCAGAATGTACTTAATTTTCAAGAATAAAGGGATGGCTTCAGTGTGTACATGACCTACTACAAAAACATCCTCAAGGGCATATTTGACACCATTGACAGATAAAGATGACACACGCTGAAGCACTTTATCCTGAAACTGCACATCTTCAAAACTTTGGTTTAATTTCAGAGAGTTCTGTAAATCACGTGGCAGAGATGAAAATGGCATACTAATGCTTTTGCTGAGTGCATTTTCAAAGTCACCTAGGAACCTATTTGAAGAAAACTCCCAGCATTGCTTCATTTGATGACGGTTGCTGAGAGTCAGAGTTATGTTTACAAAGTTCCTACATTTACTGGAAATATTTTTGAAATATTGGTGCTTGCTTTCATATCTCATACACCACAAAGAGCGAAGAGGACCGTACATCAATATAAGTCTTGGATAGTGAATCAAGTAGTGACACTTTGGTGTTAAAACATTTCCAAAGACTTCAGAAGTCTTATCAAGGAATTCTTGAATCAGCAATTTCAAATGAGCAAGCTCATCTTTTCTCACTTTTGTAGCCATTACGATATCCACAATTTCTGAGCATAGTAAGAACACATGCCAATATGGACTATCAGATGGGATATGGTTAGCCATTAAAAAAGGCAATAGTCTGAATAGGCACCATTTTTGACTGGCTGATCCAACTATCTTAGAATGTCCAAGGAGTTTTTCAGTCAATGGCACTGGTTTGTTTCGTCTGTCATTCTTCCCAATGTTTACATTTTTCAGCTCATCATTGAGTTCATTTATGGTTATGTGCTTTTGATTATGAGCTTTGCAGATGACCAGCTTCATTACCAGAGGTAGAACTCCCTCCAGCAAATCATGCATTACATCTGGGGGAAGACACTTTGTCACGTCAAAGTAAGGCAGTGCATCAAATGTACAATTACCATTGACACCATACAAAACAGCACTTTGTTTGTCATTTTTTACACAGTCTACGTGATATTTATGCACCTCAGTTGTTCTAAGAACAAAATTCTCCTCACAAAACTCATGTTGTATCTCTGAATGTGAGGCCATACAATATCGACATATCCGGCCAGTATTGAAAGACATAGAAAAGCACCCAATCATATGAGCAGAGAGGTTGTCACATGAAATGGTTGCTAGAGCAGCTTGAATTGTGTGCTCTACTTCATCAAGACTGAACGTGAGGCCCTCTGTGGAGAGCATCTTGAGGTCAGCTATCAAGGGCTGTAGTATAGTTTCAAGCCCACACTCTTTCACATGTGAATGGCGAACCATTAAGGCTAAATGAATGTGACCCAACTTTGAGCGATATTTTCCACTTATGTTCCCAACTGTATAATAAAAAGCACAGATTTTGTACTTATTTCTTTTAGCCCTCAGTGGGTTCACAAGTTCAAATTCATCTTCATAAAAATGAAGTCTTAGAGCTTGAGGGTGATCTTTGAAAAATGAGTGCTCTTTAAAGTACACCCCATGACTGTAATCTGTCAGAATGTCATCATCTCGATTTCTGTGGTTATCCAAAACAATCTGTTCCCACACATCCTCCACCTGGCAATATTTTTGTAATACCTGTGTGATTGGAATATAAGAATAAGTACCAATTTTCATTCCTGAATTGTCTCTTACTGTGTAACTGATCGGCTCTGTCATGTCCATTTTTGATTTGCAGTGCTCTTTTATCATGAATGGTGACCGAATTGAATCGCATGCTTTCTGAAAAAAGTCTGAAGAAGACAAAACCTGCTCAAGTTCTGGGCAATAACTGATGCGGAAACCATTCTTATCCAAATGATAAGAAATGAATGAGTCATAGTTTTCTTTGAAAAAACACAATAAAAAATTTAGGTCATCAACAATATCTTGTTGGACAGAGAGGGAGAGATTATTTTTTTCGGTACACTTGAGAATGAAACTAAATAAATGGTCTCTTAAATTTTCAAGCAAAGTGTCTATACTTGGTGGTGTGGGCTGTTGAACTGTGTGTGTGTGTTCAATTAGTTCTTCAAAATGTTCTTCGGTTACTTCAGAGCAATCAGAAATATTGTCTTTGTGTTTTCGATAAACATGCCGCCTAAAAGAATGATACTTGGAAAAAGCAGACTGGCAGTTACTTATCCCACAGGTTATGCTGAAATGAGGGTCGTGTGCATGTACAAGTCCAATGTGATGAATCAGTTTCCTAAGAGTAAAGGTCCTCTTTGAACATTTTGAACACTGATGCAGTCCAGGCATGATCAGTGAAGAAGGTTGACAATTCGAGTTACAGTTACCGGCAGGGATTTGTCTCCATCCCCCATGATGTTTGCGATGCGCCTCTGGAGAAAGGTCAGTGTCTTTTTCAAGTATCCAGGATATTCCATGTTGAAGACAAAGTACATGCAGAGGGCTGCAATGAAGGCCTCATCCACCGAAGTGCAAGAACAAACCTCAATTCCCTCGACATTGACCACACTCTGACACTGTCTGGAGAGGGCATATTTCAACTCTTGTGCTTTCAGTTGAACGGTTGGATATGGAGTTTGAGGATTATTCTACATAAGAGAAAAAAATGTTAGCATACATAACAAGATCGATATGATAAAGCGTGCACAGTGATCGAAAAGAACATTAACTTATGGCTAGTGGCTATGCAGGACACCAGGTATTTACCTGTCCAAGGATAATGAAATCCTCAATCTTCTCCTTGAATATGGACGGCAAGAGGAGGAGTCCACCCCTGAAGTCAATTCCTAGGTCATACAGATTTTACAATTTTAATGCATTTCAGTGAATGTTGGTTGATACTAATAACCTGCAAATTCCCATAGACAGGCTACCGCATGCTACTTCAGGTTCAGTACATTAACAAACTGTTACTTCAAATTAAAATTTATGTAAGAAATAAACAAATTAAACATCATTAAGATAATGTTGCATTATACACCCACTAGGTGCCACAAACAGATTAACACATTAGACAGGTATTACAGCCCTCTAGCAGTATCATTAGTGCGGATGGGATTGAGAAAAGATTTCACGTGAGAAAATGGTGCCTAACTTGAACTATTTTATAAACTTTGATACTTAAATTTAAAAATGTAACATCTCAAAAACAAAATGAATATTAAAGCTGCAAGCAGCGTTGGGGCGGGACCTCACACCCTTGAAGCGGAAAGGTTTCTGTTAGGGGCATTTAGATGCCTTCAGACCTGGGCATTTATCAGACACTGCAATAACTAGACATACATTACACACATAGATATCTAAAAACAATAATAATACAGTCAATAAACTTGAACTAGAAACAGAAAACAGAGGCACCTTTTCCTTATAAGGTATCATGAATCAATACAAGTTTTCTCCACTGGGTGGCACACTAACAGTTTTGGTTTGATCTTTCTATGACATTCCTATCAGGAGTAGTGGCCGTTTTAGTGTTTCTAGGTGACACTAGAGAGTTTGACGTTTGTTTTTCCATTTTATCAAAATTTTCGCCAGACCTAATGTGCCTGGTGAGTTTTTGAGCAGGTTTAGGGGGTCAAATTGAGGCTCAAAGAGGCAGTACAATAATAAAAAAAAAAAAACGACACAAGAACAATAGGGTCCTTGCCTTTCGGCTCGGTCCCTAATAATATGTATCATGTCAGTACAATACCAGTTCTAACATTCTTTGGAACTGTACCTAGTCTCTTTAAAAAGGGACTGCACACAACTGACACAATGATGGAGCAAAATTAACCAGTTGTATGTGCTCAAATCAGTACCTTTAATATCCTCAGCCAAGGCATCCTCTCTTGCTTCCATGTAGAGTTTTTTCAGTGGCAAATCCTTGACAAGTTTCAGCATATTTGGGAGAATAGATGTGAAGTTCTCACTGATGCGGCGGCATATGTTGACTGGAGAGGCGTACATGGCATCAACCTCATCGCACAACTGAGATTTTAAAAAGAAAAATAGGGGAAAGAAAGGTATATTTTATTTAAGTATTAAGTATATAAACAACCTTTACCAACACTTCTTTCTTTCTGAGGAACACTGTAGTGGCAGCCAAGACAGTTGCAGTAAAATCTTACAAAAGGAAATTAATTGCAACTGTAGGAGAAGTATATATGAACCTTTTTTCAGAATTTCTGTTAAGTGTTACCGGTAATATACAGACTGAGGACCAATTTAAAGCACTGACTGTAGCTGAAGTTGGCATCAGCTTAATTGTTCTTACCCCTGCGGATGTTCTTAGGAATGGATATCTCCTCAAGAGATCTTCAGTAGACATTCCTTCTGCTATTTCTCGGCGTCTCCATGCAAAGGTTTTCATCATGCGGTCTTTCACCAGATTCACGTCAGGATGCAACTTTCTGTATTGCTCAAGCAGTACCTTGATATGAGCCTCAACAGAGGTTGCATCCTCCCCCACAATGCATGACTCCTTTATCAAAGCAGATATCACTGGTTACAGATCATGTGCACACAATATGACTAGATATCTTGCCTTAGCTTTTGTGAGGTTGAGGGGACTTACTAGAGATGGCTTCAGTCGTTTTGGACATGTGGATGTAGATTCTTCTGGGGTCTTCAGTGATCTTGCTTGCCGAAACTTCTCTTTGACCCGTTTTACTTCCTCATTGTTGATTAGTGGAGCCCGTTCTGTTTTGAATTTTCTCTTGAGTTGGCTGTGCCAGGTATGCTGGTTGTTCCAAACAGATATCATGAAAGTGAATTATGCATACTTCTGTTAATCTAAAATCTGTTAAAATTAGAGACCAGAGGAGAGGTACTTACATAACCATTCCCGTGTACATCCCTTAAGAAAGGGTACTTCACAATCAACGCTTTAACGACCTGAACGTAGTCCGAGTTGGTTGGATACCTGTCTCAAACAGTGACAAAACAAACCACATTGCCATATTGCGGTGGGTAAGAGACTGCAGGAGAAAATTTAAATATCACTTTTCTACCTGTTTAAATTTATGCATGTTGAACAGGTGTATGGATAAAGTATTGGTATTTACTCGCAAAGGTTTAATTGCATTTACAGTAACAAGTGTTGTTGTCATCAACTCAAGTAAAATGTTATCTTCACTGCACCTGGTTCACTGACTTCACTCCATGCATGCGTTATTGTGTGTGTGTGTGTGTGTGTGTGCCGGGGTGACAATGTGACAAGTTTGCATGCGTGCATCTGGTGGAAAATTATAAAAACTACAATTTCAGAGGCGGGATTCCAGGCTAAGCCTAAGAACATGGGCAGTAGGATTAAAAAATGGAGTTTTAATAGGGACATTTTTGTCCTTTGGGTCCTCAGAGGGTTTGTTTTTTTTAACTGACACTGCACAAAAAATAGTAATGCATCAAAATCAGTGATGTCAATCATTGACACATCCCAGACTGTGATAATATAAAATACTAGTATATAGAACATATTACATTTTATGTTTTTATCTTTAAAAAACGATTTATGATATTACGGTATGATATTTGGAAAGGAACACTTACATTGTACACTGTGACAGCATGTCATACAGAGTCCCAATTATTTTGTTACGGTACTTTTGTGTCTTGTGGACCGGTTCTTTGGCATCTAAGCGGCTCTGGACATCTTGTGGGAATTGTGGAATGGAAATGACTGCAGGCGGTCTGTGGCAAGTAGATTCCAAACTGCAATACAGAAGAAGAACAGCATTATCTCTGCCATTTTGCTACCACTTTAAAGCAGATTAGGACAATAACACCTCAATGCAAGATAAAAAGAGAAAGAGAAAAGGTGAAAAAAATAGCATAATTAATACATTATTACCTCTGGTTTGCTGGGGACACAGGAGATTCACATGTTTGTTGTTCTGGGTTGACTACTTCCAAAGCAAGGGTGACCTCCTTGTAGCGGCATGCGAAGTCTCTGAATTTTAGCTGCTTTTTGAAAGACTTGTCAAAGAGATACGCAATCATATTTTCCGTGAGTCCGCAGTCTACAGTCTCTCCATCCACATCATTGTCTGAAATGTAAACGAAAAAGCTATTAAAAGAAGCACTGAAACTCTGGACATACAGATAGTGACTGACACAATTCCTAAAAAAAACTTTATTTTTGCAACTTGCTCTGATGTGGTTTTTAAATAAAGTTTAAAAAACTCTGTATATAATCATGATATCTCATAACATCATATCTCAGCAGCTGTCTTGTTATTAACGTTATATCTCCAGCAACTGTTTTCGTATGAACATTATATCTTCAGCAATGGAGAACAGCCTCTCTGCTGCACTGTTAGCTCGTTTTAGGACAATGAACAGGCAGGGTTTTTGAGGTGAAACATAAGTTACTGAGCGCCGAGTTACTTTCTTCACCTCAGAGTTGTTTTAAGTTGCTCAATGCTGCAGAGTGCGTTTGTCATTTGGTCTAGTCTCGTTTTTCTGTCGGAGCTGCACCGCTCAGTTAACGTCAGTCTTCAAGTGACGGTGTATAAAGTTCACAATATACTTCATGTTCGTCTTGCAAAGGTAATTATTTAGTCATTAAATCAAAACATGCTTACAACCGCTGGCTTTTTCGAAGATGGACAACAAGATAACTACCGTGTGTAAACAGTCCGAGTACAACAGGTGTCCCCGCAGTTGGGGTCCGACCTCAAGTGAAAGCACAGTGACGCACCGGGGCTCTTGCTTTGAATTAGATACGCAGGGAAAACCCTGGCTGTAAAGATCGACAGTGACCATAGCTGCCAACACTCCCGTTTTTCCCGTTTTTCCCGGGTTTCTCCCGTATTTTACAAGCCCCAAATTTGTTTGTTAATAATAATAATGAGAAGCGCACAATAACAAAGGTTTTATTTTTAAAGCTTAGACCAGAAGCCACCGGAAGCCGCCGCAGCTCCGTTAGTTTGACAGAAGCTGAAACACACGGTGAAATGTTTTTAACTGTAAATAAAAGTGCACAGTTTCCAGCCTGCTCAGACAATGGTGAGTTTACTGACTAATTATTAAAAAACAGGATGTGTTGCGTGAACTATCGTCATCTTAACCCGCTCAGCACTAATATCCCCGCACATTTTCTGCTGTGTGTTGCGGCAGATAAAAGGCTGCTGCTTGGAGAGGAAATTAATTAAGCCGAATTCAAAAGATTAAATGTGACAAAAGTTTTTTTTTCTTTTACATGTGTTTTTACCGCAGTATTAAACTGTGATGTTCATGTTTTGTTGTAATAAAAATAGAAACATGAATAAATAAACACCAAGTAAGATGAACACTAGTGAATAAGATAAATACCAAATAATAACTTGTATACTTTAAATTCAGAGTTTTCGCGGGGTTTGGCGATTTTTTCTTTTGTTGGCGCTTTGAGCGGGAGACCGTGTACCTTTGCTAGCTTGACATTAGCATGGGTAATAATGTTAGCTGACTTAATTATGTGAGCTAACTAATGATATTTTCGATAACTTTATTTACTTACTAAGTTTTTGGTAGTTCAAGAGACAGTATTGTATAGCTTACAGTAAGTGAGTTAACGTTAGTGACTGTAATATCAGAACAGACTTAGCTACTGATACCAATGCTAATGATAGCTCTGATATTAGCTAGATTTTCGTCATTGGTGATAAAGTAATGAAGTTCAAACTTTACTTACCTCTAAATTTCTGAGCCTCCTCCTCTGAAATTTCTATTCCTCCTTCCACCACCAACTTTTGTATAAGTTCGTCTGTGGACAGACCCCTGAGTGACATACTGATCGAACATGAACTGACTCCTGTCTGGGCGCTGACGTCTCTGGTGCGCCCGCTGTTGCTTGGCAACCATTGTGCTGTCTTGGGGAACTATATTGCGGGGCGGAAGAATTAGGTTTTGTTTTGTCAGTAAATAATCACATTTTATGTTACTGTGTGTTTATTTTCTGAAGTATTACTAGGTTGTCTACAGTAACCGTTTTAGCAACCGTTTAATAAAAGCTGACTGAACCGTGATTTACAGTGATTTTAGAACAGCTTTATGGAGGACTAGTTCAGGTGGGTAATGGGACCCATTTATCTGCACAGAAAATGATCTGTCTGTCTTCAGAAATGCAGGGACAATTTATTGAGCTGAACAGTGATGGCAGGTTGAAGCATCTTTTTCTCACTTGTTCTCTTGTGATCTTCTGGGTGGCACTGATGAGGTAATATCCGGATATGGCCTTAAAACTTCTCCTTCCTTTTGCCTCCACATACTTGTGCGAGGCGGGCTTTTCCAATTCAACAGATTTGTAGAACAAAGTAGTCTCAAGTTTCACATTGAGCTAAAACTTAGCATAAATGCAGGCTTTGTAGAAATGATGCCAATAATAAGAGGCTAACAACAACAATATAACAATAATAATAATAATAATAGTTCTAAATACCTCAACTATAACTACTAATAGGCCTATAAATCTACAATTATTTCAATGCTGCAGGTACCCCTTGAAAAGGTACAAATTTGTTCTTTCTTTTGCTTTAAGTCACTTTGTACCCTTTCTGTTAGTCAAAAGGTACACTTTTGACCTCTTAAAGACCAATATTGTACTTTTGAGGGAACATTCTTCAAAAGTGTACCCGTAAGTACAAAACTGTTCTTGTCTCGTACCTCTATTTTTGTGTGTGTACAGACAGAATAATACAGCACATGTAGTTCAAGCTAGTCCATGTGTATAGGCAATCATGACTACACCTTATGGACACCTGATGATTAAATTCACAACATACATCTTAGCCTGTCTCATCCTTTTCTGATGACCACAGAATGACCTTAAGAAAGATACTACACACTTATACACACCTATACTTTATTATTTATCGTCAGCACAATTGGCAGATTTATTATGAAATTAATGTTAAATGTTAAAACTGACTTATTGTTGTATCACTTCCAAGTATAACATGGCTGTGAGGGATCTGTTTGTTAAATGCACTTACCCGAACAATATAAAGGTCCCAAGTTTGGGCTGAAAATCCGATGAGTTAAACCTGCCAAGTAAGAACACAAATATACAAAATCATGAGTAAAAATCCACATTCACTGTGCCTCAGTACTATAGGAATAACAGATGACAGATTAGAGTTAAGTAAGGAAAATGATGCTATGCAATTTTAAGTATTTATTCACTACTAGATTACTCTCTGTGCTATGCTACTGCTAAATGACTAGTTCACTTCACAGCATTCATTTATCACATATTAATTATTTCATTAAAAAATCGAACATTTAACTTGTTTATTAATATTGAATCATGAATTGAAAGAAATGCATTGATAGTAAATGCAGAACTTTTCATGTAATTCCCATGTTCAAAACAATAACACAGGTTGTTGGAATTGCAGTTGATTTAATCTTCCCTGCAGAACATACTTAAGCTTAAAAGAGATGCTCATCAGTCACCACTTTTATTTCAAGTCAAGTTTTACGTTTTTTTGTTTGTTTTTGTGGTTCTAATAAATGTCATGTCCCTTGCTGCATGCCTTATGTCTGTATCGCCACATCTAGTGAGTAAAACCTGCGCTTACTAAGAATAAGCTATTCATAGCATAAGACTGACTTTTCACAGCATCCAAGGCATGCACTTCTGCGTCATCAAAATCAACATCATTCATAAAACTATACATGAGCTATTGAGACACCGTTGAAAGGAGTTGACTGCGTCAGTGTTTTATCCAACGATAATGCAGAAACATACACACAACAAATAAGTGAGCTGCGGAACCGAACCAGACGTAGTACTAAGCTGAGAGACCGACGTGGAGGTGATAACAGCCGCACATGTAGCAGTGTTGTACTCTATCATTGCGTTGTGTAGTTTAATAGACGAAGGAGACCTTCACTTTTGGCAGTCTTGCCGTTTATTTCGGACATGGGCTGGCCTGGCAGAGGAATTAATAATACAGTCAGTCCCTGTTCCTCTAACACGCGCATACACGTCATGGAGACAGCGAGGTCCGACTGCTCAACTAGTTTCAAAATGAACATAAAATAACATACCTGGCAGAGAAATTAATAATACAGTCAGTCACACACACACACACGTCTGAAAAATGTAAAATGAAAAGAAAGTGCAGGTTAGCTAACAACGTGTAGCACTAGGCATTTTGTAAACAAAACTAAGAGAAAAACACCGTAAACTTTTTATGAAAAAGGACGTGCTCGACCGTTCGGGAGCTATATGCTTAAAAAATACAACTTAAACCCTCCCTTAGTATTGAAATTAAAGTAATTAATATGAAACAATGGTGGAGCTCATAGTTCATGCACCTACCAGTGAGACAGCGAGGTCCGACTGCTGATACCCCCGGGGTGCACGACCAGCATACCAACACCAGTTGGTATGCTGGCAAATCAGTTAAACATTTAATTTGAGCTTAATCAGTTCAATTTTTCAATTTGCACATTATATGCATTCCTTACCCGCAGGGTTCTAGAAGAGTCCTCAGTTTCTGCAGTTTGTCCCATTCTGGTGGCGTCAGTGTCAGAGCTGGCTCAGCTCTCTGACAAACAAACGCAAGAGGGAATGTAACTGGCAAATGATATTTATTTAACAAAGGTGATCAACAGAAACTAACATTAACAGAATACAATAACCTATATCTGTAAAGTAGAATGTCAGCAGTGTGTGCGGGTGCATGGCTGTGTGTGTGAGTGTTGGATGCAAAACTAAGACAAAAAGGTACGACAGGTGAGCTGCAGGGTCAAGCCGGGAATGAGAAGCAGAACCCGAGCGGCTGTAGAAGCCTATTTAAGAGGAGTGGAGGAAGACAGAAGAGCAGGAGAGTAGCGGTACTGTAGGGATAAAACT
>OMKQ01099996.1:18388-29102 GCA_900302335.1 Phycis phycis
TAACAGAATACAATAACCTATATCTGTAAAGTAGAATGTCAGCAGTGTGTGCGGGTGCATGGCTGTGTGTGCGAGTGTTGGATGCAAAACTAAGACAAAAAGGTACGACAGGTGAGCTGCAGGGTCAAGCCGGGAATGAGAAGCAGAGCCCGAGCAGCTGGATCCCACAGATGTTTTACGGATGCAGGCCCCGCCCACTCGGACACACACCGGAGGCCGATGATCAACTTACACCAATCTACGATTAACACTAGGGGGAGAGAGAGAGAGAGAGAGAGAGAGAGAGAGAGAGAGAGAGAGAAAGCAAGCCAGACACCACGCACAGACATACAAACTCCACCCACGCAAGGTTGTCACAGTCAGCATAACCAGTTTGTGGTGCTGTTGGTCCAGGGTTGCTTTTATTGCTGCTTGATTGCAGTTCAGGCACTTGATCATTTCCAGCGTGGAATTCCAGCACGTTGGCACGTCTTGGATCAGTGGCTCCTGCTGTCCCAGGGCTGCTTCCTGTGCTTGAAGCTCCACGGTGTTTGCTGCGCTGTGTCTGAAGTGACCTACAATTTTGCGACACTTGGCCAACACATTCGTAAATCCACTATCGGAGAGGCTCACGTTGATGCTTCTCTGTAGTATGTGAGCGATGCAGGGCATGTGCTCATATGGCAGCAGTTCAGCCACAGCTATCATATTGTGTTCCGATTTTTCCTTGAATTTTCCACTTGTGTGCCACGGTTTGAAACTGTTGAGCACATACCTCCGCAAAGTGACGCTCTTCTGTTTTCGCTAGTGCAGTTTGAAAACGTGCTACAGCTTTTGACAACTATTATATTCATACTCTGACGTTTCTTAAACTGTATCAAACCCCACTGAAATCAATTGCTTACTGACGTATGCATGACTAAAACATCAGTCCTGTATATGTTCACACTACTCAAAAAAAATACTCATTGGATTAACTCAATTAAATTGTGGGCAGGATTTCCATCCAATAAATATATGTAGCCCAAACTCAAGCTATGTGCATTGCCCCAACTCAAACTAAGTACATCAATGCAGTATAATTTAATTGAGTTACAGTAACTTATTTTTACCAAATACAGCTGAAATTAAATAATTACATTTACTAAGTTAAATTTAATTGTTTGTCCAACTCAAAATAATATAATTAATTGGAAATCATTAAAGGCTAAATTATTTTTTATTTTGATCCCCCATTAAGACAGACATGAGACAACCTGGTTGTTCCTTTTATTTAAAACACTCTTACTCACTACTTGAACACAATATATTAACCGTTTTAAACATCAATATATACATTTTTTAAAACAATTTGAGTTGCAACCTGGAAATAGTACTCCCATAACAGCTCTGAACTGATACAAACAAAAAATGCCCACAGTGCCACAAATGACAGAGGCTATGACAGTGGAGGCTTTGCACTGCTCTCCAATATGGGGTTATTTTTGTGCCTCTTTCCTGAGCGAGCGAGGGATGGGGAGAGATTTTGAGCACAGAAAAATATTTTGCTCGTGCAGTCTGACTTCTACAATCGCTCGAGTTGACAACCTGCGTTCGCCCAAAACTAAGTGTTACATTTGTGCCACAAAAGCAACCAATCGGAGCATTGGGGAAGGTTATGATGAGACGATCAGAATTCTCCGACCTCCAATGCTCCGATTGGTTGCTTTTGTGGCAGAAATGTAACACTGTCAGTTTTCAGCGAACTCAGGTTTTCAACTCTAGCGAGTGTGTCAACTCAGAGTTAAGAGCGAGCGAGAGAGGGAGACTGCGCAAGCACGAAAGACAAAATCAGCGAGCGAAATATCTTTCTGTGCTCAAAATCTCTCCCTTTGCTCGCTCAGGAAAGAGGCACAAAAATAACCCCATACTCCAAACGAATATAAAGTGCACTAAACAAAACTATATTTGGTATTTCCACAAGTGCACCGTAAAAAATAAAGGGCTATGAAAACTCAAAAATTCGAGGTAACTGGCTGCAATAGATTTTTGCTTTTGAGTCCAACTAAAACTCTCAAGTTTTGATGAAAACTACATAAATTTAAGACAACAAATGATCTTTTGTTGAGATAACAAATAATCTTTTGTTGAGATAACTTATAAATTAACTTTGAGATAACTTAAAAATTTAGATTTTTAAACACTTAAAATTCAGCACTCAACTAATTATTTTTGTTTCAGATAAGTTACCTTTCAAATGCATCAAAATTCAACATTTTGAGTTGTACTTACTCTCAAACATGAGCAACTAAAACTTTTCTATTATGCCTATATATGATACAGATACAAATAATACTAGTTAAATAAAACATGTTTATTTAAACAAACACAATATTCCAGCAGATATGCAGGACATAACTAAAAAATAAAAAAAAACTGAATGTAATGTAAAGAAAAAGATGGGCTTGTGACTAACAGTAAGGCCTTGTTGTCAGGCTTCTTACAGCAAGAGCTTTGTTTTCAGGCTCCGCACACGCTGTGAACAAGAGGGTGTAAGCTCTCCATAAAGATGTGCTGCACTGTTTCAAACGTGTATCTGACATCTCTTGGGAACTCTATGTTCAATGCATAAAGTAGGCCAAACAGGTAAGCAAAGGCAGTGGGAAGGTCTGGAATGTCTTCAAGCACAATAGTCTCCTCCAACACCACAGCAATGCTGTTAACAGTTTGAAGCGAGGCTGGTGCACCATCATCCGCGAACACGGTGAGCACTCCCATTTGGACTCCTTTTGTTTGTCTGTCTTCTGGATCGGTGTCCTGTTAAAAGCAGAAATTCGGCCAGATTTAATATAAACACTGAAGATAGCAATTTAATTAAACACCCATATCAGGGTGTAATTTAAAATTTGTGTAAAAGGATATTATTCTGTATGTATGCATACAAGTCTGTCCCTGCTGGAAGTGATATAAATCAACCCCTGGAGCAACTTTAGCCATAGCCTACAGTTGAAGACAATCTTGTGTCTCAGCCTGAGTAAACCTGTAGTTTACGGTTATTGTACTACAGTTTTTTGCCTGTAATCCTGATTGCTATTCCTTTGTAGATGTGCTGTAGTTGTGAGACTGTGAGACTACAAGTGTTAAAGAAGAACTATGATTTTTGCCTAAACTTTGTTTCGTTTTTACCATAAAGGTTGAATATGGATAATGTTTATTAAAAGCTATACTTTTTAATACATACATACATATTATATAATACACCCAAGGTGCGTTTAGAGGGGTGCAGAATAATTGTGGCTTATTTCTCTGCTGTTTCCCAAAGCCTCCTCCCGGTCATTTACTTTTGTTTTCAATAAAGCCTTTTTATAATCAATCGGTCGATCGGTGGATTATCAAATGCATGTTATGATGCATGTATTTGTGTAGTCTGATCTGTAATAAACAAGAGATTATGGGGCATGTTTGTGTCATAGAATCCACTGCCACCGAAACGAGAGCTGTGACACCGGGTCCGAGGCTGTGATCGCAGGTTTGGTTTTCAGCAGTGGTGTGTAAGGCATAGAGCACCCACTCTCTGTAACAAGCTACAAGTCATTATCTAACATAATTTGTCCAAAGCTGTTTATTGATGGTAAAAATGAAAAAGAAGGAGGCTCTCTGTCTTCCACCTAGGGTATCTTGGCTGAAAACCAACCTTGTAAGATCAGAGCCTCTGACCCGGTGTCCCAGCTCTCGTCTCTGCGGCACCACGACACAAACAAGTTACCCCGTAATATCTTGTGATGGATGGGACTACACCAATACACACATCGTAACACATCAATAATATTTAACGTTATCCAACCCTCCAGGGATTACTTTCTTGCTGGCTTTGTTGAACACAAATGCACATGGAGGAGAGGAGGGTTAGCAACACAGAAGAGAAGCGACCTTTATTCATCAACAGACTGTGACCTTCATTCACTTAGAGTACTACTTCATTTTCGCATTTCTAGATATGTAAGGGACATTGCTAGGAAGAGCGCTTGTTAAATGCTCTGTTACGACAGCAGATGGTTCTACTGGGCCATGTAACTCAGCTTAATGGCTAAAATAGTTTTTTGGGAGCTATAATCCAGGGTGTGGATTCATCTTTTCGATTTTCTAAAGCAATATGGCATAGAGAGTTATACATAATGTGCACTTCGGCCAAAAACAAAAACAGACATTCTGTACTCACCAGGCATTTCAGGAAAAGCTTCTCTGAAGTGTCACGGAGAAAAAGAGGTAGACCTTCTAGACATTCTCTACTTCGATGCATTGTGATGTCAGATGTCTGGAAATTGGTCAAAGTTAAGACATAGAACATTTGGTTAAAAACATTGCAGCTAAGATTTATTTGTCACTAGTTTAACATGTCTTATAATAAAAAATAAAATAAAAAAAATAATAAAAAGGTTCAGGTTCTGTTACAACTACATAGAACAGTGACTCACTCTGCTTTCATTAAATTAGCTAAAGAAATCTCAAACACCGAAGTGTAGTCGATAATTGGGTCCAAGTCTAACTCTAACCCCCTCCCCTCTCATTTGGAACCAGCTCTCACCCTGGGCCGAAGCCACTCTCCACTTTTCAGAACAGCCTCAAAACCATAATCAAAAATAAATTATGTTTATTACATGAATTCACCTGTTCATCAAGAACACCCAAGAGGCTCTCCATGTCTTGTCCACTGGCCGCTTTCCTGGCACGATACAGTTTGAGTAGCCGAGGACAATAGGTGTCTACGGCTGCTCTAAATCTCCCCAACAGGTCCTTGGTAGTTAAATGTTAAGTAGTCAGTGCTTTTATTGGCAAGGATACCTATGGTGTTATCCACTAAATTGTGAAATCATATAGTTAGCAACTTTTTCACACACACATTTACTAACCTGTTCCTTAAGAAACAGTGCAGGCCATCTCTCCTGCATTTCCGTGACCATGGGCTGCACCTCAATAATCTCCTTTCTCCGGAGGGAAAATGTGAGTTCCATCTTCTGGCTGATAAGTTCCATGTCTTTCCGCTTCTTTTTGGTTTCATCCACCAGAACACATCTTTCATCTTCTAGAGTGTCATCATCAAAGTTTTCTGGATGATCAGGCAAATGATTGACTTCGCCTCGCTTTGGTTTTTTCAAAGAAAAGCCACCTTCATCAGGATCTTCAGACCGCCCTCTTCTCCTGTTTACACTGACCTCATGACAACCAGCCTGCCGGAGCTTTGCTTGGTAATTGCCAAGCTTGTACTTGGTGCTTGTTGTCCAGCCATCATATCCTGTTCCACTACCAGGCTCTGTGAGGCATGGATGTTTGCAGACAAGTTCAGAAGCAACTGATTCAATTTGACTTTTATCAGGGTAAGCTTTGAGAGCAAATATTTCTTGTGCCAGCTTGTCTAGAATTGCCATTTTTATGTCTCTTGTTAGACTCAGACCTTTTCTAGTTTTTTTAAATGTCTCATTTCCCTTACGCAGCTTTAACTCTACATCATATGCAAATGAAGGAACTGGAAAAGGAGAAGGCCACTCTGAAGCACTTCGCAAAATGGTCTGAACAATGGAGGATGTGCTGTGGGAAGAGTTAGGCGAACTGATACTGGCTGTATCAAGAGAAGAGATGGAGGCTTGACTTGGTGTTTGTAAATCATCACTATTCCAAACAACGTGCAAGACAGCCTTTTCTGCAGGAAACTCTACCATGTCCATTAAGTTGCATAGTCCATTCCCAAAGTCTGGATCCTCATATTGTACTGAGAAATCACCTTCTAGTTCAAGTTTTTCCCGTAGCTCATCAAGTAGTTGCTCCACAGATTCAGGGCGTTCAGTCAGCTGAACTTTCCTAATGAGTTTGGGGTTGATGTTTACACGGAGCAACAAAGCCTGTGAAGACAAAGAAAAACATTTTATACACAAGCATCGTCAAACAATAATTCTTAGATCATACACATCTATAGTACATACCATTACATTCAATGCAGTAGACACGCCCTTGGGGTTACCATCAACTTTCCAGCGACTTGGTATGCAGTTAGGGGCTGGTAGTCATTTAAGTCCTCAGGATCCAGGATTTCGACATCCACACAGCTACTGTCAATAACTTCATAAGACCTGTAGTGTTCCATAAACCAGGAGGCGAGCTTTGTGGTTGTACAAAAAACACTTTCTCAAAGTTGATGACAATGTTCAGAAGTTTGTAAAACTCAGGCAGTCCACTGCATTGCCCAGCAGAAATGATCATGCCTTTTGCATAGTGGGTTCCATGTAAATGAACATCTTTGGTAACGGATGCAATATCTTGCTGTGGAAACTTGAATTGCCATCCTGAGTTTTTCCTCCAATGATGCTGTGTTAACCCTGTCAGCATTGGCTGTCTACAGCTTTGGTTTGAACAGACTTTTGCCATCAAGGTAATATGCCATCATTTGTTGATGTTTAGTAGAGAGCGTAAGAAGGATGTTCTTAAAATTGAGAACATCATGCACCACTTTTTTAAAGAAGTTGTGTTTGGACTCGAAGCGCATGGTCCACAAGTCCACTAGAGGTCCAAAGCAACGTATAAGGTGTACATAATGTTCAATATAGTGATGTTTTGGCAAACACTTGAAGTCAGGAAATGTGTCAAGAAGCAGCTTGCGATGGTCATATATTTTAGTCTCCAGATAACAATATTTCCTCTGATATATTAGTAGAGACAATAATCCCCACAATCTCTTTGAGGTCCATTAATATTTCCCATGAGGGCTCCTTTTCTGGAATACTGCTCCCAATCAAAAGAGGAAGTAAACGCAACAGTGTCCAATTTTCGTGTCCGTTTCCACTGATTCTTTTCTTTCCAAAGCTGGCTTTTGTCATTTGTTTTGGCTTGTTAACCTTATCAGAATGTTTATATGGAAACAGTTTTATGCGGCTATTCAGCCCATCAAATGTAATGAAACCTTTTCTTACCAAATCTTTAAGACACAAACATAACTCTACTGGGATAACACCTTCAAAGAAGTCGTGTAAAATATCTGGGGGAAACCCAGTAACAGGATGGAAATGGGACAAATGCTTATGAAGGCCTTTTTCACACCATTCACAGTTTGTTTATCACCAGATTCAAGTTCCTCCACAAAGGTGTTGTGCTGTTCCACACTTCTCAGTTGACAATCCCTTCCTTCAACAGTATTGATTTGGTCCCGATTAATTAACAAAATCAGCAAAAATATATTGAAACATTGTATTGAAACATTGAATGATTCCTGGAAACCTGCTAGGCTATGTGCCCCAAGATTATCTGCACACACACAAAATACTGTCCCCTTCACAAATGTATCTAGTGCCTCCACAAACACCCCATCCGTTTCCAGAAATTGTGTATCCTTAATCAGTGGTTGAAGAAATGCATCATACCCAAACTGTTTCACATCAACACTCTTTCCAAGAAGAGCCAGTTGTATTAAGGGCAGAGTAGAGCGAAACTTGGCTGGTAAATTCAGCAAAATCCAGTAAACAGCAGTTATTTTATGTACAGTTCTAGATGTCCCCAAAGGATTACATACTTCAAAATCGTCTATATACAGTCCAATAGAAAAACTTGTCTCTTGCACACCCAAAAGTGTATTTTCTTTGTAGTACTGGCCGTCTTGAAATGACCCGTATTGACCTGGTTTGCTTTCTTGATCAAAAACTAACTTCTCTGTAAAATATGACTCTCTCAATAAACTCTCTAGAACTTGAATAAGTGGAACATGAACAAAACTATTTTTATGGGTATATTTATATGTGTATTCAGTTGGTGCAATCACAGGGAAGTGCTCGTTAAAATAGATATTCCTCCTGTAATTAGTGGAGAGAGCACCTTTTGCTTCAGTGCTTACAATAAGTGGATTTCTTTTGTGCAATGCAGTTTGCATACGCAGAAAAAGTGATGCAATTTTATGTTCTATAGTATCAGTGTCTATATACTCTTCCTCAGCCCTGTCATTTGAATCCTCATCAGTTTGTGATCTCTCACTTTCACCACAAATATCTGACGTCTGGTTCACATTTATTTTCAGGTTCAATTGCACATGCTACATTTTCTCTAACACAAGTTCTAATGTCCTGTTTATGTTTGTGTTTTCTGCTTCTGTGAGAAGTGAATGTTTTTAAATTGTTAGTTTTAAACTCACACCTCAAAAAAGGGCAATGCAGTCTGTCTATTTCTTAAATGATGTGCAAGATGGATGAAAAATGTGCATTGAGTGCAATTTTCTCTGAATTCACAAGACTCACAAAAAAAGTGCACGTCTCCTCCCTTCTCCTTGTCCTGCAATGTGATCTTGTAAGATGTGTTTTCAGTGCCCACACGGAAAGTGCACACACAGTCCGTGTAAACACAGGGCCAATTAGCTCCTCCTCCGTGCCTCAGACGATAAGTGCTTGAAGAGACCCTCTTGGTTTATGCAGGCAAAATCACAAAATTTGCACCTCATACGACAACTGCAACAAGAGATAAAAGTCCAGTTACTTGATAAAATAAACAAATGAATAACAAAATATACACTCAAAAAATGTGCAGCATAAAATACCCTCCGTACACAAACTTGTCAGTCCACCAATTTATCATTTAATTTAATATTTAAATAATTAGTAAGTAAACTTAACTTAATGGTAAACAAACTGACATTTTCGGCAGTATGGGAGGCATATCTGATACCGGGTATTGGAATCTGAACAACTCTAGTCCGGTCCAGTGTTATATTTTGATAACTCTAGCTGTTTAATCTTAACTTGGTAACACGTTTTGAGTTGCTAACAGGCTACCTTGCTAACACGACATACACAACGTGTACAGCCCTCATACAACAACCACAGGTAGCGAGTAATCTACACGCGTGAAACCCGACTTTTAGTACCATATTGAGAAAAATACTCACCTTGAGAGTAAAAAATCTCGAAGAGATGGCAGCAGCACGTGGACACACCGTATGAATCAGAGGGGAAACAGCACATGGACACCTGCTCTACCTCTGCCTCCTCTCAAAGAGATGGCGGCAGCACATGGACACACCCGGTCGTTGCGATGGAACCCCTGCAGATATGCATTGGAGACCCCCAGTTCTTGTTCTCTAGTTTTGTCCTGACCTCAAATGCACAGTTTTGAGGTTTGCTAACTCAAATTATTAAGTGAGACCAACTTTAGCCAAGAAACTTAAAAAATGTAGTTGGAATACATAGGTGTATTAGTTTACAACACAACTCAACCCTTTTTAGTTTGTTTAGCTGAAAAAATATGGCTAGGCCAACAACTTTAAGTTTTCGTTTTTAGAGTGTGTAATGTAGCTACTTCCTTGAACCTACCATTACAAAAAAGCAAAAAAGAAATTAAGGCAAATGCAAAACTTAAGAGCAGTACAGCTGTGTTTCCCTGTAGTTTTATCCTTGTCAGTTAAAACAAGGATACAGTTTTGAAATTACTCATTCATTATAACAAAATAAGGTAGTGTGGACCACTTTTGGGCTACAAAAGATAAAACAGACCCAGACAGTGTGATTATACCTGAGTAACTTAATCTGTAAATACGTGACTTGCACCATTAAAGTTCTGGCCATTCGAGATCATTACTGTGAATCATATTTAGTAAAAACAACATGGAAACATTGCACTTTTGCCCCTTTGGACAGTTAAAACTAATGCATGGATCATTTGAAAAGCTGCAACAGTGCAAACAGTAATTGCAGGATGACATTGTATGCCTGTAACAAAATATAAAACATTCAAAACATTTTTAAAATTGTCACGGTACGTACACGGTACGTACAACAAATGACGGAACGTCATAGTGAAAAACAATAAATAAAAATGTTGCCCCTTTTTGACAGTCACAGTATGGCTCATGTGAAATGTTGTATTCGTAATGTAAAAAAAAAGGATATGTGAAAGGGTGCGAACATTGAGGACAGAAGGACCCGGCCTGCTTACGGAGGCCCAGGGGTCACCTGATGACCTTCACAGAATCTGAGCAGAGAGGAGTTGGAGGACGAATGTGATTAACCTCACAGGCTCACACTCACACCCACCCACCCGCGCACACACACACACACACACACCCATCTTGGTGTTGTACTCACGGACAATGCTTGGTCGCGAAACAGTGACATATTGTTTCAACTTCTTGTCCCAGCGCTGGCAGGTGTCCTCAGGCTGTGTACCGTGAACAACAGACATCAGCAAAACTGGCTTGTTGTCGTACCACTTCACTACACACAATTTTCCATCTTCAGCGGACACTTATGATGAGGTACCTCTTCCTGCGCTTTTCATGGCTTTGTCACTGGGTAACTTGTCATTCGCTCCAGCGAGTCGGTTATTCATTATTGTACCAGTTATGTACAGCTCCTTCTCCATCATTCGTTGCGCACCTTTGATGGTGGTGAAGAACCGGTCACAATACACTTTTGTGCCGGGTTTCAGGGTTTGACAAAGACGCTCGATGACTAAGCTTCCCAAGCCCAGGCCCTCGGGTTCTTCGACCTTCTCGATCAGTGATTGTGTACCTTGATAGAGCTCAAAGTCAAGCACAATACCATCTGCAGTAGCACACACAAAGTTCTTTATGCCAACTGGGTTGGGCTTCATTGGTAGATATTGTCTGTACGGACAGGCTCTCGTGAAAGGTATCATTTGCTCATCGATAGATGTGCAATCAGGTCGATTCAGAGACTTGCAGCCTCGCAGAATCCGCTCCAGAAAAGGCCCCACCTTCCAGAATCTT
>OMKQ01099997.1:1738-14860 GCA_900302335.1 Phycis phycis
CATTAGCGGAGATAGGAGTATGATTTGTGACTTCACAAGTAGACTCAAGTATCTTAAACCACTATGCAGATATTTACAAACCGTGAAATGACTATCTGAGCCATGGTAACGGTGTTACATTAGCCACACCCTCCTGTAACCTTGGTGACGGTGTCTTACATTAGCCACACCCTCCTGTAACCATGGTAATGGTGTCTTACATTAGCCACACCCTCCTGTAACCGTGGCAATGAAGCAGATACAGCAAATACCACAGTGTGTATGTGTTTGTGTGTGTTTGTGTGTGTGTAGATGAGCGAGAGGCGGTGCAGAAGAAGACGTTCACTAAGTGGGTGAACTCTCACCTGTCGAGGGTCTCATGTCGCATCAGTGACCTGTACCTGGACCTCCGTGACGGGCGTTCCCTCATCAAGCTTCTGGAGGTGCTGTCTGGGGAGAGGCTGGTGAGACACGCACATCATCAGAGGAGCCTATAGAACACAATACAACCTGATCACTCCTCACTAGGGCACATCTCCTCTTCTACATATCTGACAGAGCACTCACAGCCAGGAGTGCTGTTCAAACACATCCAACTACTGAGTTATCTGTTCATAGTCCGGATAGAGAGACGTTAGAACACAACCTGCTGAGTTAGAACAGTACTCGCCTGTTTAGTACCACAGGCTGGAGACACACAGTCAGACAGACCTGCAGACTGTGTTCTATAGCAGAATCACCTCCAGATGATAATAACATGTGAACCCCCCAGCCCAAGCCCACAAAGGGCCGGATGCGGATCCACTGCCTGGAGAACGTGGACAAGGCGCTTCAGTTCCTGAAGGAGCAGCGGGTCCACCTGGAGAACATGGGCTCCCACGACATCGTGGACGGAAATCACCGCCTCACACTGGGCCTAATCTGGACCATCATCCTCCGCTTCCAGGTACCACACACACACCTGTCTAGGTGAACTTCACCATTCCATTCCAACACACACCTTTTGTAAGCCGCTTTACAGTATAGTAGTATAGTAGTTTTATGGGGCTATATCACAGTTACAGTCTCAAAGCATATCAACCAAAGCTTTGATATGCACACTTTGACGGGGGGGTCAAAGTGTGCGTGTGTACAGTCGGCCCGCCATATCTGCTGGGTGCTGGATAGTTGCCATGGCAACATGGCCCACTAGCCCGTGTCCCCGCTATGGTTTGACCTTTGAGTTGAGATAACCACCACGGCGTGGTCAACCACCGGCTGGGATGTGATCTGACACAGCCAGCAGCGACACTACAGGTTAGTCAAACCCAACTAGCTGCTTAACGTTAACTAGCCGCTAAATGCTCTAGGTTCTACATCCACAATGTGGTAAACCACATGCTGGTCCGACCCACCTAGTGGCGAGATGCTAACCAGTGGCTAAACACTAACTAGCGGCTAAATGCTCCAGGGTCTAGGTCCACATACATAACTAGGTCCATAAACAACTGCCTCTAGATCTAGATTTAGATTAGATTAAACTTTGTTATCATTTTTATCTGTATTTCTCTATCAGTTCATCTCGTTGTCCCTCTGTCTGTATTATATAGTCCACTGACTAAATGTCACTATCTGTCTGTCTCCACCTGTCTGTCTCTCAGATCCAGGACATCAGCGTGGAGACAGAAGACAACAAGGAGAAGAGATCTGCTAAAGATGCCCTGCTTCTCTGGTGCCAGATGAAGACTGCAGGGTAGATATACTACATACTAGAAATACTACTACAAATACTACTACTACTACTACTACTACTGCTAGAAGTACTCAGAACACTCTGCTGCTCTCGTGCCAGATGAAGACTGACTGGGGAGGAACCTAAACCAATAATAATTCCACAAATAATAGTAGTAGTAGTAGTAGTAGTAGTACAAATACAAGAAGTCTTTGTTGGCATGCAACATGGCTAGCTCTGGAAACATGCTGAGTTATGATTAGCTGAGAGCTAATCTTCAGCTAACAACAGCTAACTTTTGTGCTTGTTTCCCCAGATATCCAAACGTCAACATCCACAACTTCTCCACCAGCTGGCGGGACGGCATGGCCTTCAACGCTCTCATCCACAAACACAGGTAACATGCTAGTTAGCACGCCACTTAAATGCTAGTGTGCACAAGGCTGACATTACTTTCCATGCCATTTATTTAGCTGATGCTTTTATCCAAAGTGACCCACAACAAGGACATTCAGCCATGAAGATACAACCCAGACATTGCTAGTATCATGCCAGTACATACAATCAAATTTCAGTTTTCAGTTTGTGGTGGAGTATGTGTAGGAGGATGTGTAGGAGGATGTGTAGGAGGATGTGTAGGAGGATGTGTAGGAGGATGTGTAGGTTTCAGCTGACCTGATGTCAGCTGGGAGCTTGTTCCACCATTGTGGATCCAGCACAGCAAACCATCCCTCATAGTGAGCCAGCAGCAGTGGTCCCCTCGTAGTGAGCAGGGGTCCCCTCATAGTGAGCAGGGTGCCCTCGTAGAGAGCAGTGGTCCCCTCATAGTGAGCAGGGGCCCCCTCATAGTGAGCAGGGTCCCCTCGTAGTGAGCAGGGGTCCCCTCAAAGTGAGCAGGGTGCCCTCGTACAGAGCAGGGTGCCCTCGTACAGAGCAGGGGTCCCCTCATAGTGAGTAGGGGTCCCCTCATAGTGAGCAGGGGTCCCCTCAAAGTGAGCAGGGGTCCCTTCGTAGTGAGCAGGGGTCCCCTTGTAGTGAGCAGTGGTCCCCTCATAGTGAGCAAGGGTCCCCTCATAGTGAGTAGGGGTCCCCTCGTAGTGAGCCAGCAGCATGCTGTTGGAGAGCGGTGGCCCGGCTGGTCTATTCATGTCCTGGATGTAGGAGATGGGTCTGAGCCATGAGCAGCACTGTAGGCAAGGAGCAGTGACTTGAATGGGAGTCGGGCAGCCGCCGGTAGCCAGAGCATTGTGCAGAGGAGCGATGCACTGCGTGAGAACATGGGTAGTTTGAGTTGTCACTGGCTACTTTGCACACATCTTACAGGCAAGTTAGCACACCGGCTAGTTTGCAGACAGGTAACATGCTAGTGAGCACATCGCTAACATGATAGTTATCACCCAGCTTACACAAACACACAGGTTGGGAGATGTTTTACAACTTAAGGTTATTTTGTGTGTGTGTCTGTGCAGACCCGACCTGATAGACTTTGATAGACTGAAGAAGTCCAACGCACACCACAACCTGCAGAATGCTTTCAACCTGGCCGAGCAACACCTGGGCATCACCAAGCTGCTGGACCCTGAGGGTGAGTGATGCACCTGGGTCACCTGGACCCTGAGGGTCTCCTGGACCCTAGGGGTGAGTGATGCACCTGGGTCACCTGGACCCTGAGGGTCTCCTGGACCCTAGGGGTGAGTGATGCACCTGGGTCACCTGGACCCTGGGGGTGAGTGATGCACCTGGGTCACCTGGACCCTGAGGGTCTCCTGGACCCTGGGGCTGAGGTAGGGAGGGACCCAGAAGACGAGCCAGGAAGCAGGAACTCCTAAACACTCTTGAAATGTCATTGTCAATATAAAATCTGTACTATACTGTATTAGTACTATACACACTAGTAGTACTGTTATGGATACTGTAGTAGTACTTGTACTATACACACTAGTAGTGTTATGATACTGTAGTAGTACTCTGTCAGCTCTTCTAGTGAGTCTTTATGTATAGTCTATATGTATGTATATGTGTAATGTATATCATCTATATGTATAATGTATATTATCTATATGTATGACCTGTAGACATCAGTGTGGACCACCCTGATGAGAAGTCGGTCATCACCTACGTGGTCACCTACTACCACTACTTCTCCAAGATGAAGGCCCTCAAGGTGGAGGGCAAGCGCATCGGAAAGGTATTCACCTGAGTCCACAAATAGTACTGCTACTAGTACACATTCACCTGAGTACGCACATAGTACTACTACTAGTACACATTCACCTGAGTACACACGTAGTACTACTACTAGTACACATTCACCTGAGTACACACATAGTACTACTACTAGTACATATTCACCCCAGTACTGCCAGAAGACAAGGGAGCTGCTTCAGCTTCATGATGGTGACATCAGATGCTCTGGCCAATCACAAGCTTCAGACTCCCATCTGATCCAGCAGATTGTGGCCACATTGTGCTACTGAAATGTCTCACCACGTAGTGGCTGGGGCACTTCCTGTACTGAAAGGAGCACTAGTGGAATCTTTTAGATCCAGCCGCACTCTGCTAACTGTGTAGCTGTCTCCCCCTTGTGGTGGCTCACTCCATCTACAACTTTACTAACTCTATCTGTACTAGCTCTACTGGCTAACTCTGCTAGCAATCCACTAGCTACCGACCGTTCCTCTATCTCTACTAACTGTGTGTTTCTCCCGCTGATGGCCAGGTCCTGGACAACGCTCTGGAGTCCCAGAAGATGATTGACAAGTATGAGTCTCTGTCCTCCGACCTGCTGGAGTGGATCGAACAGACCATAATAATCCTCAACAACCGCAAGTTTGCCAACTCTCTGGTGGGCGTCCAGCAGCAGCTACAGGCCTTCAACTCCTACCGAACTGTAGAGAAGCCCCCCAAGTGAGTAACACACACACATTGATGATGAGGATGAGAGGAGGATGATGATGGTGATGAGAAGATGAGAGGATGATGATTATGATGTGAGAATGATAATGTATTGATGATGATGTGATGAAGATGGTGATAGAAGGAGGATGATGATGTGATGAAGATTGTGATAGGAGGAAGATGATGATGGAGAGGGCGGCAGTAGCTCAGTGGGTAGAGCGGGTGGACAGAGCGGGTCGTCCACTAACCGTAGGGTCAGCGGTTCGATTCCCTTGATCCCCCTCCTCCTCCAACTGTCCATGTCGAACCCTCACAAAATGTACTGATTGTAAGTCGCTTTGGACAAAAGCATCTGCTAAATGCCCCCTTTACCCTTTATGATGGGATGATGATGTGATGTGAGGAGGAGGATGAGAGGATGCTGATGATTAGAGGAGGATGATGATGATGATGATGTGGTGGTCTCAGGTTCACAGAGAAGGGGAACTTGGAGGTTCTTCTGTTCACCATCCAGAGCAGGATGAGGGCTAACAACCAGAAGGTCTACACACCCCGCGAGGGGAAGCTCATCTCTGACATCAACAAGGTGAGCTCTGACCCCTGACCCTACAGCTGCTGCAATTGTAAGCGGTGTTGGTGTGTTTCCATGGTGACCGAACGCTGTGTTGTGATAGGCCTGGGAGCGTCTGGAGAAGGCGGAGCATGAGCGTGAGCTAGCTCTGAGGACGGAGCTGATTCGCCAGGAGAAACTGGAGCAGCTGGCGAGACGCTTTGACCGCAAGGCGGCCATGAGGGAGACCTGGCTGAGTGAGAACCAGAGACTAGTGTCCCAGGTAACACACTGAGACCAACCAGAGACTAGTGTCCCAGGTAACATACTGAGACCAACCGGAGATTACTGTCCCAGGTAACATACTGAGACCAACCGGAGACTAGTGTCCCAGGTAACACACTGTTTATCCCTGTCCCTTACCAACCCATCTCTCTGATTTCATAGAATGCCGTGTTGAATAGAAGTGATAGCACTGCAAGGTCCAGGAATCGTGTTGAATAGAATTGATAGCACTACAAGGTCCAGGAATTGTGTTTAATGATAGAACTACAAGGTCCAGGAATCGTGTTGAATGATAGAACTACAAGGTTCATGAATCGTGTAGAATGATTGCACTACAAGGTCCAGGAATCACTCCTCCTCCCTTCCTCTCCTCTCGTCATCCAGGATAACTTTGGCGTGGACCTCCAGGCGGTGGAGGCGGCCACTAAGAAGCACGAGGCCATTGAGACGGACATTGCTGCGTACGAGGAGCGTGTGCAGGCGGTGGTTTCCGTGGCGAGGGAGCTTGAGGCGGAGTCGTACCACGACATCAAGCGCATCACTGCCAGGAAGGACAACGTGCTGCGGCTGTGGGAGTACCTGCTGGAGCTGCTGCGGGCGCGCAGGCAGCGGCTGGAGCTCACACTGGGCCTGCAGCACGTCTTCCAGGAGATGCTGCACATCATGGACTGGATGGACGAGATGAAGGTAGAGAGAGAGATAGATGTATGTATAGAGAGGGGAGAGAGAGAGATGTAGGTAGAGAGGAGAGCAAGGGGAGAGGGGAGAGAGAGATGTAGTTAGAGAGGGGAGAGAGAGAGATGTAGTTAGAGAGGGGAGAGAGAGAGATGTAGAGAGAAGAGAGTAAGAGTTAGATGTAGGTATAGAGGAGAGAGAGAGATCATCCTGTCTGTCTGTCCCCCCAGATGTTGCTGCTGTCCCAGGACTATGGGAAACACCTCTTGGGGGTGGAGGACCTTCTGCAGAAACACACCCTGGTGGAGGCCGACATCTCCATCCAGGCCGACCGCGTCAAAGCAGTCAACGCCACCGCCCACAAGTTCTCCATCACTGGAGACGGTGAGAGCTCCACCTCCCTGACCTGACCTCCAGGACTCTAACCTGACCTTACACTAACCTGACCTGACCCTAACTTAATGTCGCTCCAGGCTACAAGCCCTGCGACCCCCAGGTCATCCAGGACCGCGTGGCCCACATGGAGTTCTGCTACCAGGAGCTGAGCCAGCTGGCTGGGGAACGCCGGAGCCGGCTGGAGGAGTCTCGACGCCTGTGGAGGTTCTTCTGGGAGATGGCGGAGGAGGAGGGCTGGATCCGGGAGAAGGAGCAGATCCTGTCCTCCACGGAGCGGGGCAAGGACCTGACCGGGGCGCTGCGGCTGCTCAGCCAGCACCGCGCCCTGGAGGACGAGATGGCGGGTCGCCGGGCCCACTTCCAGCACAGCGTGGCCGAGGGCCAGAACATGGTCCAGGAGGGACACTTCGCCGCCGCCAAGATCGGGGAGCGCGCGGAGGACCTCCGGGCACAGTGGGAGGAGCTAGAGGCGCTGGCGGCCAGGCGGAGGGGGCGGCTGGAGGAGGCGCTGGCGATGCACCAGTTCCAGACGGATGCGGACGACGTCGATGCCTGGACGCTGGACGCGCTGCGCATCGTGTCCAGCGGGG
This sequence comes from Phycis phycis, assembly GCA_900302335.1. Classification (NCBI taxonomy): domain Eukaryota; kingdom Metazoa; phylum Chordata; class Actinopteri; order Gadiformes; family Phycidae; genus Phycis; species Phycis phycis. The sequence continues at coordinate 8,823 of OMKQ01099997.1, forward strand.
AAACGGGTCACGACGAGTTCTCCACGCAGGCGTTGGTCCGCAAGCACAAGGACGCAGCGGCCGAGGTGGCGGCCTACCGGCCCGTCATCGACTCTCTGCGCGAGGCCGCGGCCGCGCTGCCCGGTCAGGAGGCGCAGTCTGAGGAGGTGCAGGGGCGTCTGGCGGGCATGGAGGAGCGCTACAAGGAGGTGGTGGAGCTGACCCGGCTGAGGAAGCAGGCTCTGCAGGACGCCCTGGCGCTGTACAAGATGCTAAGCGAGGCGGAGGCCTGCGAGGTCTGGATCGAGGAGAAGGAGCAGTGGCTGAACAGCATGGAGATCCCTGAGAGGCTGGAGGACCTGGAGGTGGTCCAGCACAGGTCTGTCGGGGCCCAGGGTTGAGGCCTGAACAAATGTAGTATGTAGATGACATAGAATACTATGACCTAGAATATTTGTGGCATATTCATTGTAAACTGATGGCAGGTTTGAAAGCCTGGAGCCGGAGATGAACAACCAGGCGTCCCGCGTTGCCGTGGTGAACCAGATCGCTAGGCAACTGATCCACAACGGACATCCTGGAGAGAAGGACATCAAGGCCCAGCAGGACCAGCTGAACAACCGGTCAGTGTCCGATGTCTGTTTTTCACGTGTCTGTTGTTTTGGCCTACACTGGGGAACATCCGTTAAAGCTCGTGACATATCATGTGATAATATCACATTATATACATGTCAGGTGTACCCTGAGTTTGACAGTGACTGTGATCTGTGGGCTGAGACATGAGGTCATCATTGACACGGTATTATTGACCAATAGCAGGCAGCGATGTGATGGTGGCCATGTGGGGAAAGCTTGACTGGATGAAGTACCCGGCACACACTACAGTGATGGAAGCGAGTGAGATGGGGGGTAGTGAGATGGCGTTGAAGAGATATGCCAAGGTGTCTGTGTGTTGGCCTCTGCCTGTCTTGCCTGAGGAGCCCACATTCCGATGACTGGTTAACTCATCAGTGTGTGAATATGGAAATCCAGGGAGTCCCTGGGTTAGCGTTGGCTTTCTGTTAGCCACTTCCATAGCGACTTGCAGAGTTACAATAGCTTAGCTCCTGTTCATGTGAGGGGAAAACTCTTTTGAATACATTTCCAAAGATCTCCACTGTGTTCCAAATAGTTAATAGTCAAAATTAGTCAAAAATTACCAGTAACACCACAATGAGATTGTCGCTTGGGGCGTTATCCTTAATATCCTTAAATAGCAGTACCAGTAACATGTCCTGCAGTACCAGTTGCATGTCCTGTGGTACCAGTAAGATATCCTGCGGTGCCAGTAATGTGTCCTGCAGTACCAATAGTATGTCCTGTGGTACCAGTAAGATATCCTGCGGTGCCAGTAACATGTCCTGCGGTACCAGTAACAAACATTCCTACCGGGACCACCAGGTGGAGCCAGTTCAGAGACCTGGTGGACCAAAAGAAGGAATCCCTGAACTCAGCGCTGGGCGTTCAGAACTATCACCTTGACTGTAACGAGACCAAGTCCTGGATCAGGGAGAAGACCAAGGTACAATTACTGCTTGTAATATCACATGCACAATTACATCTATACACATTTACAATAAGTACTATCAACTACTAGTATTACTACATCTACTACTATTACTACTATATCTACTACCAGTGCACTACATAGTACTTAATACTAGTATTAATACTATTAATACTGATAATACTAGTAATACTGTAGTACTACTAGCTGTGTAGTACTACCAGGTGTGTGGTACTGAGCAGCCCTGTGCTCCCTCAGGTGATTGAGTCCACCCAGGAGCTGGGGAACGACCTGGCCGGGGTGATGGCTCTGCAGAGGAAGCTGACGGGGATGGAGCGAGACCTGGCAGCCATCGAGGACAAGCTGGGAGACCTGGGGAAGGAGGCGGAGCGCCTGGCGGAGCAGCACCCAGAGCAGGCCGGTGCCATCACTGGCCGCCTGGCAGAGATCTCCTCCGTCTGGGACGAGATGAAGGTACCGCCGCCCGCCCCCCCTCCGGCTTCTGGACCGGAGCGGGCCGGGACACGTCAGTACCTCATCCCACTACTGGTCTCTACTGGTACTGACCCGTGTCTCCCCCCAGGAAACTCTGAAGACCAGGGAAGACTCGCTGGGGGAGGCCAGCAAGCTGCAGCAATTCCTGCGGGAGCTGGACGACTTCCAGTCCTGGCTGTCGCGCACGCAGACCGCCATCGCCTCAGAGGACATGCCCAATGCGCTGGGGGAGGCAGAGAAGCTGCTGGCTCAGCATGAGGGCATCAAGAACGAGATCCGGAACTACGAGGAGGACTACCAGAAGATGAGGGACATGGGTGAGATGGTGACGCAGGGACAGACGGACGCCCAGTACATGTTCCTCCGCCAAAGGCTGCAGGCACTGGACACCGGCTGGAACGAGCTGCACAAGATGTGGGAGAACCGACACAACCTGCTGTCCCAGTCCCACGCGTACCAGCTGTTCCTCCGGGACACCAAGCAGGCTGAGGCCTTCCTCAACAACCAGGTCCAGCCTCATCTTTACCACCGTGCAAACACACATGAACAGCAACATACGTGTATAATACGACTCACTCAGTCATGCTCTGTGTGACCAGGAGTACGTTCTGGCCCACACCGAGATGCCCAGCACGCTGCAGGGGGCCGAGGGCGCCATCAAGAGGCAGGAAGACTTCATGACCACCATGGATGCCAACGAGGAGAAGATTGTAGGCGTGGTGGAGGCCGGGCGCCGCCTGGTCTCCGATGGCAACGTCAACGCTGAGCGCATCCAGGAGAGAGTGGCCTCCATCGATGAGAGGTGAGCACTAGGCTAGCTTAGAACCAGAGAATCCAGGAGAGAGTGGCCTCCATTGATGAGAAGTGAGCGCAAGGCTAACTTATGGCTACCACTCTACCAACTGGTTAATTCTATCTAAATGGTTAACTTCTCTCCAGACACAAGAGGAACCGCGAGGCAGCTGTGGACCTGCTGATGAGGCTGAAGGACAACAGAGACCTTCAGAAGTTCCTCCAGGACGGTCAGGAGGTAAACACTTCACTACACACATTATGCACACACACACACACACACACACATTATGTGTGTATATGTTTATAATGTGTATATATAATGTGTGTGTATAATGCGTATATATAAATTGTGTGTGTATATATAATGTACATAATGTGTGTATGTCTGTATAATCTGTAGAACTTGTGTATATAATGCCTATTGTGTGTAGAATGTGTATAGCATGCATGTATATGATGTGTATGTGTGTATAATGTGTATGTGTGTGTGATGATGTGTATTATGTATAACGTGTGTATATATTGTGTGTGGGCAGCTGTCTCTGTGGGTCAACGAGAAGATGCTGACGGCCCAGGACCTGACCTATGACGAGGCCCGGAACCTCCACAGCAAGTGGCTGAAACACCAGGCCTTCATGGCTGAGCTGCAGGCCAACAAGGAGTGGCTGGAGAAGATAGAGAAGGTATGGAGGCGATGGAGAAGGTCTGGAGGAAGTGAGAGAGAAAGGGTGGGACAGACAACAAGAGGGAGAAAGAGGGGGGGAGCTAGAGAGGATTTCACAATTTTAAGGTCCTTATTCAGAAAGTTCAGATGTGTATCTATGTCTGTTCTGATTGGCTGCTGTTCTGACCCTCTGCTTCCTGATTGGTGACAGGATGGTAAGCTGCTAGTGTCAGAGAAGCCGGACACTGAGGCCATGGTCCAGGAGCAGCTGGTGGTGCTGAAGACCATGTGGGCGGAGCTGGAGTCCACCACCCAGACCAAGGCTCAGTGTCTGTTTGATGCCAACAAGGCGGAGCTGTTCACCCAGAGCTGTGCGGACCTGGACAAGTGGCTGGGCGGCCTGGAGGGACAGATCCAATCAGATGACTACGGCAAAGACCTCACCTCGGTCAACATCCTGCTGAAGAAGCAGCAGGTCAGCTCACTTCCTGTCAGGGCATAGAGACCAGGGTGAAGATGTACTTGTGTTTAGATAAGATGTCCTTCATTCATGAAGACAGCTGGGGTCTAAACTTGGAGGGATGTTGACTCAAGTAGCGATACCTGGTACAGATATCTGGTGCAGAGACATGGTACAGATACCTAGTACAGAGACATGGTACCGATACCTGGTGCAGATACATGGTACTGATACCCAGTACTGATACCTGGTACAGAGACATGGTACAGATATGTGGTACTGATACCTGGTACAGGTACCTGGTACTGATACCTGGTCCTAACTCACTACCATGCCCAACCATCCTCTGACTGTGTGTGTGCAGATGTTAGAGTCGCAGGTGGAGGTGCGTCAGCGGGAGGTGTTGGAGCTCCAGACCCAGGTGACGGCGCTGGGCCAGGAGGGTAACGATACAGTGGAGGTGGACGGAAGGCGGCAGCTGGTGGAGAAGAAGTTCCAAGGCCTGCTGAACCCCCTGCGGAGCAGGAAGGCCTTCCTGGTGGCGTCACGAGAAGTTCACCAGTTCAACCGGGACATGGAGGACGAGATCGTACGTCATTTGTCCTTATGTCCTTATGTCCCTATGGGTTTCTACTACTCTCTATGAGTCTCGTTTACTCTCTACTAGTCTCTACGAGTCTCTGTTTCTCTCTACTAGTATCTACTAGTCTCTATTACTCCCTACTAGTTTGCTATTCTCTACTAATCTCTACGAGTCTGCTATTCTCTACTAGTCTCTCAAGAGTAGAACATTTTATTTTAGTGTATGTAATGTATGTGTGTGTTTGTGTGTATATAACGTGTGTGTGTGTGTGTGTGTGTGTGTGTGTTAGCTATGGATGGAGGAGCGGATGCCTCTCGCTACGTCTACTGACCACGGACACAACCTGCAGACGGTCCAGCTGCTCATCAAGAAGAACCAGGTCTGTCTAACGGACTTCATGAAATCCTCCTGGGGCCAGATGTGGGCTGCAGGTCGCTAGTTTGAGACCTCTAATCTAAGTGGTGTTTTGTGATCCAGACCCTGCAGAGGGTGATACAGGAGTGTCTTAAGTGGTGTGTTGTGATCCAGACCCTGCAGAGGATGATACAGGAGTGTCTTAAGTGGTGTCTTGTGATCAAGACCCTGCAGAGGGTGATACAGGAGTGTCTTAAGTGGTGTGTTGTGATCAAGACCCTGCAGAGGGTGATACAGGAGTGTCTAAGTGGTGTGTTGTGGTCCAAACCCCGAGTAGTGACAGAGTAGTGATAGAGGAGTGATAGTGGTGATAGAGGAGTGTCTTAAGCGCTGTGTTGTGGTCCAGACCCTGCAGAGGGAACTCCAGGGTCACCAGCCACGTATTGATGACATCATGGAGCGCAGCCGAAGTCTCCTGCAGGAGTCCTCGGGAGGAGGCGTCCCCCAGCGGCTGCAGGAGCTGCAGGAGCTGTGGCACCTCCTGCTGGAGGAGGCAGGTCGGCGCGATGAGCGGCTGGGCCACGCCCACCAGGCCCAGCAGTACTACTTTGACGCGGCAGAGGCCGAGGCCTGGATGAGTGAACAGGAGCTCTACATGATGTCAGAGGAGAAGGCCAAGGTGAGCACCGCCTACACCACCCTTCAGCTGCACCACCAGCATCACAACAGGCAGACCTGTGAAGAGAGTGTGTGTGTGTGTGTGTGCAGGATGAGCAGAGCGCGGTTGCCATGGTGAAGAAGCACCAGATTGTAGAGCAGGCGGTGGAGGACTATGCCGACACGGTCCACTTGCTGTCCCAGACGAGCAGGGGCCTGGTGGCCCAGGGACACCCCGAGAGGTCAGAGGTCACCACACACACACAACGCCTTTTCGCCTCTCCTCTCCTTTCTCCGTTCTGATCTTCCTCCTCTCCTGTGTGTGTGTGTGTGTGTGTGTGTGTGTGTGTGTGTGTGTGTGTGTGTGTGTGTGTGTGTGTGTGTGTGTGTGTGTGTGTGTGTGTGTGTGTGTATATGTGCGTGTGTGTGTGTGTGTGTGTGTGTGTGTGTGTGTGTGTGTGTGTGTGTGTGTACACACGTGTGCCTGTGTGTGCATGCACACGCC
>OMKQ01100000.1:0-11354 GCA_900302335.1 Phycis phycis
CCGGCTCACCTTTTTTTAGTTTTGTTTTTATCTCTTCCGGCGTGGAGACGGCCGCGTGGCGTGGATACGACTAAATCGGGGGGCATCGCAGACGAGGCTTCAGGATGGAACGGAACACAGAACACTTCCTGTAGTCCAGTCACGTGACCTGTGTAGGCGCTCTGGGATTGGTTATGTTTCCTTTAGTTTCTATTTTGACTCTTTTGACTCTTTGGAGAGGTTCAAGCCATGTGACAGTAAGTGTGACAGGAAGTGGAGTAAACCACCACACAATGGTGGGTTGGGGGGGAAGGGTTGTAGAGTTTGTTTCCTGTGTGAAAGATGTGTACAGTGTGAATAGGACATACAGATCATGTATGTGGGCCGCGGCATCTTGGTTCGCGCGGTTTCCGTGGAAATGGCCAGGTAGCCGCGGGGACAAGATCAGCGCGTTCTGATTGGTCAAGGAGCGTGTCAGAAAGATTCCGGCCACTTATGAGATACATGTTTCCAGACGCTGGCTGGAACCGTTCGCAATAATACAATCGTACATTTGTATTACAGTCGTTCTTTTTCTCAATTTGTTTTTGTTTTTTTTTTTGTTTCTTCCTCTCGTTAATGGTATAAATACGCCCATTAAGGCACCTTGGAAAGGACAGTGATTTCATTTTCTTGAGCCCTCCACCCACCAGTCCTCCAGTGCAGAGCATGGGTGGAGGCTGAAACCTCTCTTCGCGTCCTTTGTCTTCATACCGGAAGTCCTGCAAAATCCCCACACAGGCTCACTCATCTGGAACGTTGACATCGACCGGCTGAGCAAAAACACAACGCCGTGCGGAGGCAGAATGAACAGGCCCCACGTGGAACCAACCTCTCTGTTCACCCGGCAGCCTGGAAGAGCTCATTGATAAACGTGAGGAATTACTAATTACTCAATTAGTTGGCATAGCGATGGCCTTGTTGACAAGGTAGAGCTGATGTTATGGATGTTTTGGTTTTTTTCAATTTTTTTTTTTATAACTGTAAACTTGGGAGTACATGTAAAGTGTAATGCAATACGCAGCTTATGACTACATCACAGACTCACACGCGTTGCCGGGTTGGTGGGACACCGGGACATTTGGACTGCCACAGTGCGCCTCCAATGGGAGGTCCGCACGGCGATTCAATTCAGCTTCCACACAACCTGTCAACTCAACCACTCCTACCTCGCTGTGATTGGGCACAGACCGAATGGGCGGGGCCTCCTGTACTCTCTTGTTTCCTCTGCCCGCTAACAAGCACCCCGGCTTATAAAGAGACGCGTGTCTCTCTCGGTGCTCCATCCCTGCTCCGTCCTGCCAAAAAACAGCAGACGCCATGTTGCCGCCTAGATCTCCGCTGTACCACCCGGAGAGTTTACACATTTAACGGCCAAGTGACATGGAAAGGACCGCCTCCAGCAGGAAGTCCACTCTTAATATGGTCCTGGGTGGGGTGAGCTCGTGTTTATGTCACAATATTCCACAGCGCCGCCCCCCCCCCATCCAGACCGACTGCAGCAGTTCACTACGTCACCGCGGCGACGTAGTGGCTGAGAGACAAGCAGCCGCGACCCGACTCCTCTGCCCTTCGCACACTCTTTGACCCGGGACGGAGTACCTATTACACCCCATCCTGTCCACACATAGACATGTTCTTCAAAACCTGACTTGAGGTTGAGGGCTGCTTTGGAAGACCACCCTGCACCACCATCACCACCACCATCATCATCATCATCATCACATCATCACGAGTTGAGGACATCTAGGTTGGTTTTTTGTTGTTTGGTTCTTTGTCGGAGGACGCGTGGACAGTTTCAAGCAGTATCCCTGTAGCTTGTGACCCGTAGCCACCACCGCGGTTGCCAGGGTGTGTGGAGGGGTGTGTCTGGTTCTGACCTATGGGTTCTGATGGACTCCTCAGAACCTCCTCATGTTCTGGGTCTCCTCTTTTTTATACAGACTGTTCTTCTCTGTCACCGGTTAATTTCCCCGACCGAAATAATTTGTATTTATGTTTAATAAAACAGTATGACAACACGGCGCAGTGGTTATAACTGTTCCTCTCCTTGCTCTCACACCGCTTCCTGTTGATTCATCACGATAATAGCAGTAATAATAAACCGTTATGGTAATAAAGAGATTAGGCGTACTCGTACGGGATTGTTGAGATCGAACGGTTTACACAGTAACCACTCTGTTGTGGTTCCTTTGGCAACGGCCAGAGACGACAACGCCCTTTTAAAAATGCAAACACACTGACTCACTCCCTGACTCTCACTCTGTTCGGACATTTTTCAAAAGACACAGCTGATCTGGAGCAACTGAGGGAGGAAATGGAGGTTGGGTTCTGGAGAGGAAGCCGCAGTAAACAGAGGACCTCTTCTATTTACTTACCTTAAAAAGAGCACTTAAAAATGTTGCGCAAAACTGAGGATCAGGGAGATTAGTCTCGTGCCGTGAGCACCAGAGGAGTGATGCGAGTGTGTAAGAGTGGATAGTGAGGACCAGTCAGGCTACAGTAGTGTGTAAGTGTGCATAGTGAGGACCAAGGGGAGACAGTAGTGTGTAAGGTGTAAACAGTGGACTCTGCATGACAGGAAGGACATGATAAAACGCTGACCTTAAGCCAATCATGATGCCCCTAAGGAATGATAAGTGAGACGGCTGCTTTATGACTCGGGTTAGTCAACATCACGTGTCATGTGACTTCCAGCAAAACTGTACTGTTAACAGGAAATGATGGCTAGGTTAAAGGTTAAATTCCCTGACATGCTAGTACAACTTGTTCTTCTGTCTGTCTGTGACAGACGCACGCAGCCTAGTACAACAGGAAGTGGTTAAGCAGCAAGCCATAGTGGAAGCTAAGGCTAAACGTGGCATTGTGGTCACATGCTACGCAGTGTAGCATAGCATTCCCCCAAAATCCCCCGACACACACACACACACACATTGCCTTTTCGTGTTGCACAATTGATGCGCTTGTAGCCATGTTAGCTATGTCAGCCTGGGCTAGTGTTAGGGTTAACTATATCAGCCCATGGTAGCCGTTGTTGCAAGCCCTATTGTTGTTAACTAAGTTAGCTGTTAGCCATGATAGACATGTCAGCTACTAAACTGTTCATTGGGATGTTCTAAAAGACATTTCACATTGGGGCGGCAGTAGCTCAGCGTGTAGAGCGGGTGGACGGAGCGGACGGAGCGGGTCGGCGGTTCGATCCCCGTGATCCCCCTCCTCCAACTGTCCACATGCCGAACCCCACAAATGTACCGATTGTAAGTCGCTTTGGATAAAAGCGTCTGCTAAATGCCCCTTTACCCTTTACCCCCGGTCCCCCACAAGCAGCCCCCAGTCCTCTAAGAACACACTCCTCCCCGCTGTAAGTATGTTTTCGTTAATGGAAAAATAATTGTCCAATCAATAATAACAGGAGAAAACTCATCTGGTGCAGTTTATTTAAAAAGCCCCGCCTACAGGTTGGTCCCGGGCCCCTCCCCCTCCGGGGGTCGGAGGTCAATGTGCAGCTCGGTGACGGGGCCGCCGCGCTGCAGCTCTCCGCTGCTCTCCGCTGGAGAGCGAACGTCGTCGGCCGCCGACCCCTGAGGCGGCCAGGCCCGGCCCGAGCCGGCAGACCCTGGAGGTCGCAAGGTCAAAGGTTATTAACGTCAATGAGGAACGGGTAGGGGTTAGCGGCCATCTTGGTCTAGGAAGTCTACGGGTTTGAACGTTTTGTTCGCAGGCGTTTCAGACCCAGGGCCGCGTTTCAGATATCAAACAGATATCAAAGCTAGCAAAGACTCACCGGAGCGACTGCGGACCGGCTTGGTGCTCTGTGGGCGTGGCGGAGCCCCGGAGCAAGGCACCGGGGTGGCGCCGGACATCTGGGACAGAGAGCGCTGGACTCTGATGTCGTCGCTTTTACACATGCCTGTGGTCATAGCAACGAGGTCACATGACAAAATCCCATCTTTCCATAGGATAGCGTTACAAGAACTGTACCCGGCTGTATAAGGTTCAGGTGATACACACACACACACACACACACACACACACATTGGTATATAATATATCAACTTGATGAGGACCTGGGCTGTGTTCCGATTACGATTGTGGCGAAAAGAAGTGTACTGAAAGGACCCGGATGGTGCCCTCAAAATGGTTAGCACGCTGAGTGTGCAACGGTACTCAACGGCAGCCATCTTAGCTACGTAGTGGAAGAGGTGGAGCCAGGCTGAGCCGCACTCAGTTCGAAAATGGCTAGACGTCAGTGGGTGTAATGGATTCACGTGTGTTTGGCGGGTGACGCGGCCGTGCAGCTGATAGTAATTTCCGATAAGTGCACCACAGAGTATTGAATTTGGAACAACACTAACATCTGAAAATCTGTGCACTTAGTGAGTGCGGGTAGTGCACCACATTTAAGTGTACTCATGGAAGTATGGATATCAAAACACGGCCCTGGTCTTCATGAGGACCGGGTCTTCATGAGCACGTGGTCTTAATTGAGAGCTGGTCTTTATGAGGACCAGGTCTTACTGAGAACCTGGTCTTCATAAGGACCTAGTCTTTATGAAGACCTGGTCTTATTATACTTTATTCATCCCACAGCGGGGAAATTTACTCTCTGCATTTGACCCATCCTATGATACATAGGAGCAGTGGCCCGGGAGCAAGTTGGGGGTTCAGTGTTTTGCTCAAGGACACTTCGACATGCAGACAGATTCAAAGTGGGGAACGAGGGGAATCGAACCGCCGACCCTACGATTAGTGGACGACCCGCTCTGTTCACCCGCTCTACCCACTGAGCTACTGTCGCCCCTTACGAGGACCTGGTCTTATGGGCACCTCATAAGCCTGTTAAACCACACCAAACCCTAGGTGACTTGTTGAAGCCAAGCAGCCCTGGGGCCCTGGAGTTTCCTGTTGCTGTTACAACATGCTAACTTCTCTTTTCCTCTCAGCAAGGAGCTCTTTCCCCCAGACCAACCCCACCCAGAACACACACACACACACACACACACACACACACACACACACACACACACACTAAATCAGTGAATCCCCACCCAATCTCACTCTTTCTTCCATCCTGAGTGAAACTATTGGGTTCTTTTTACTCTTTTGTCATTAAGCAGACACTTTACTCACAAGCTGCTTACAGTGACTTCAGATCGATGTCATGAAGGAGCCAGTAGGGGTTAGACAGTGCAGAGACAGGTCATTAAGGAGCAGGTGGGGGTTAGACAGTACAGAGACAGGTCATTAAGGAGCAGGTGGGGGCTAGACAGTACAAAGACAGGTAATTGAGGAGCAGTTAGGGGTTAGACAGTGCAGAGACAGACTGTGAAGGTGCTGGTAGGGGTTAGGGGGCATCTTGCTTTAGGATGCCATAGGGTTGACTGTGGACATTGGGGATCAAACCCAGAACCTTTCAGCTGGGAGTCAACGCCCTAAATACTACACCATACTGTTGGGTAAACGTGGTTGTGTTTCACTGAGAGATGAAAGCTGACAGCATTGTGGTATGCTGAGTTTAGGCATTGGTATTTATGTAACAGATGGCTCCCGAACTGCGGGATGGACAGTTACGTGAACCAGAGGTTGTCCGGGCTGTGTCGCTAATGTGACCATTCTCATGTCGTCTGATATGGACTATAAATAAAGTTGTGAGGACGTACTCTCCCTAGGGGAGAGGCTGGGCAGGCGTGGGTCCGTGGTCCGAGGGGTCTTGGTGTTGAGGCGGCCCTTGTAGATCTGTCCGTCCGATCCTAAGATATCGACCCGTCCTGGCTGACCAATCACAACGCACAAAGACACACACATCACTGACTGGGTAGCCAATCGTAGTTCAGGAACATTCTGTTAATTGTGTGTGTGTGTGTGTGTGTGTGTGTGTGTGTGTGTGTGTGTGTGTGTGTGTGTGTGTGTGTGTGTGTGTGTGTGTGTTTGCAACGTAACTCAGTTAACCACTTAAACTCCCAACACCAACCACTGGGGTTGTATCCTGTCTGTCGCTCTGGCTACTGACTGATATTAAGTCATTTTGAAGATCTAATAAATATAAATAGGATACTATTTAGTTTTTTATCCAAAGAACTTGCAGCCAATTCAGATACATTGGGGGTCGAACCCAGAACCATTTGGCTAGGAGTCAACACCCTAACCACTAGCGTGAGCACACTATGCCCCCCGGGGTCCGGTCCCGGCCCTACCTGTATTTTGCGCTGAGTGGCGGGGGCGGGTTGGGACTCCAAGTGCATGAGGTGCTGGAAGCGTGCGGAGCGCCTGGAGGGCTGGGTGAGGGTGTGGCCGCTGCCGCAGCTGCGAGACATGGTGACGTAGCTGTAGTCTGCCATCTCAGGGATACGCTCGCTGGTCACAGGTTGGGGTTAGACAGTACAGAGACAGGTCGTTAAGGAGCAGGGAGGGGTTGGCCAGTACAGAGACAGGTCGTTAAGGAGCGGGCAGGGGTTAGACAGTACAGAGACAGGTCATTAAGGAGGAGGTAGGGGTTAGACAGTACAGAGACAGGTCGTTAAGGAGCAGGCAGGGGTTAGACAGTACAGAGACAGGTCATTAAGGATTGGAGATGAACAACCGAACCATTAAACCACCCTGCCCTACAGATGACAACCAGAACTATCATAAACCCACGACGACCCCTGTCCACGTTCAACTCTACCTTCACTGCCAACCCCTAGCTGCGATCTGACCTGCTCGGGTCTGGGCTTCATAACTCACATCCTGGCCTGGCTCAGGGTGCCCCTCTGCGGGGCGCCGTGGAGCGGTGGCAGGCGTGAGGGTCGTAGCCCCGGGACGGACCGCTGGCCCAGGGAGCGCTCGGCGGGGCTCGGCTCCCCCTCGACACCCTCTAACTGCCTACAAGTCTGGGACGCGCCCCGGGCCGGGCTAGCATCTTCCAGGCTGCACCGGCTGCTCCCTGGCCTCCGGCTGAGGCAGTCACACTTCTAGCTCATCATTCATCCACATGTCAACTTATCACGTGTTACTATTGTAATAGTGTGTACTGTAGCCACGGGACTATCCAGCCTGCATGAGCCAAAGTGTGTTCGCCATCTAGTTCAGCGTTGCCTAGTGTTTGTTAAAGTCTCTGATTTTGGTGATCATTCCCACCTATCCCCAGATCTTCACCCTGACCTTACCTTAACCACACCAAACCCCTACCAAAACCGAACAATACTTAATGCTACCTAATGCTTAACTAAACTTAACTATACCCATCCCCTACCTAAATGTAACCAAACGAAATCCTGAGTTAACCACCAAACCCTTGCATACATTTAACGAACCGTCACTTAAAGTTAACCATCTTTTCCGAAACATAACAACTAGCCCTCATCTAACAACACCAAAGCCTCTCCTAAACTAATGTTTTATGTGAAGCGGTGTTATGTTGGGCTCTGCCGCCCCCTGCTGGTGGTGGTAGAGGTATAGCACCCAGGGTTTTACCTCCTGCAGTGCTGTCGGACCTGTTCTTGCTCATACACGGTGAACGGACGGTTGGACCGGTGGGATGGAAGACCCGGATTTGAGGGAAGGGTCACCATGTGCCTAAGAGAGAGAGAGAGAGAGAGAGAGAGAGAGATGGATAGTTGAATGAGAGCAAGAGAGATTGGAGAGAGAAAGAGAGAGAGAACAGTAATGTCACACGCATCTGTAAATGATTGTTATTTGAAAGAGAGATGGAGAGAAACGTTATCCTAGCGTTTCTGTTTGCTATTGTTTGTTTTTTGTTTTACTGTTTGGTTGTGGAATCTTCCATGCAAATACACATTTACAATTCAATTGAGAGAGAGAGAGAGAGAGAGAGAGGGAGGAAAGTCACATAATATGTGCTGTGGCGTGTGCGGCGGGTGCACGTGGACTCACGGTCCACTCACGTGCATGTCCACCGGGCGTGAGCATGAGATGCAGTGGAACCTGGCCACCAGCTGCCTGCAGCATGGACGACACAACAACACATCAGCACACATACACACACATCAGGGAACACCACCACGACCCACAGAAGGAATTCTATTGGCCAAGCGTTCACAAGTCATCCCCCAGGCGATTCGCCGACAGGCGCAGGTCGACAGGTGTGCCCCCGAGAGAGTTGTGGAGTGCGCCGCCCACCTCCGGATCCCGGCGGCGTCGTCCAGTTCAGGCACGGGTTGAGACTTCAGCTTCCTGCGGATGTTCTTCCAGCGGTCCTCCAGCTGGTTCTTCAGCGAGTCCAGCTCCACCCGGTTCAGCTGGGGTACGGCACCAGCACAGGCAGGTACATGCAGTTAAGAACCAGGTACAGATCAGCACAGAGCAGAACGGATTGGTACAGACCAGTAAAAACCGTGTATGTATGTTAGTGTGTAGTATTTGATGTGTGTGTATGTGTGTGTGTGTGTGTGTGTGTGTGCAGTATGTTAGTGTGTAGTGTTTGGTGTGTGCGTGTGTGGGTGTGTCTACGCATGTGAGTGTGTAGTGTTTGGTGGGTACCTTGCCCTCCATCTCACTGGAGAGGCGATCTATGACCTTGTGCCAGTCCTGCTCCTGACCTGTGACCTTTGTGAGGAGGTCGTGGAACATGGCGCTCAGCTGCTCTGTCACCGCGTCCAGCTGCACGTGGCTCACCTTGCTCTCCAATGCACACTTATCTGCTTTCTGGAGAGGGAGAGGGAGAGACAGACAGACAGACAGGCAGAGTGTACCTCAGACAGACTGGGTGTAAGTGTGCGCTCCATCCTCCACCCGGCCCTGACTCACGATCTGGATCTCTGTCTCCAGGAGCTGCTTGTCCACCTTCGTCTCCTCCAGCACCTCCATCGACTTGTAAAGTTGCTGTGGAAACCAGCATGACATCATCATTGACCACATCATGATGGCTGCTGCGTGGCATGCTGCGTGACATCACGGCGAATACCACAAGCGTAATACTACAACAGTGAAACAACACACAGAGCTAACCTGACACTTTGACAATACATTAATGCTACATATCACTGTCATGTGATGTTATCAACAGTACAGTGAACAGTCTTTTGAACAACACAGCGTCACAGCATCTGATAACAGACTGGAACAGTGAGTCGATGGTATTCACTGTTACCTGGAGGTGTGTTTGTCTCTCATCGTGGTTTTCCAGCAGGTGTTGCGTTGTGTCACGGAGCTTCTCGCACTCCCCCTGGAGCTGGGCGATCGCATTCTGCATGTCACTCTGACACACACACATGCACACACACACACACACACACACACACACACACAATGTATCACACACCATGATGAGCGCCATGGTGAGTGGAGGTGCTGGTGGGGAGGAAGAGGTTTATGGAGCAGGAGAGACCAGGGTGTTCGTCTCCCACCCAAAAAGGTCCTGCGTTTGATTCCCCTGAATCCTCGTTCCTCAGGTCCTCTACCTAGTCTGCTCTACTCCAGTTATATGCTAGTTCTGCTCTAGCTCTGCTCCAGCTCTACTCCAGGTCTACTCTAGTTCCAGGCTGTAGCTCTGTGTGACTGGAGCGCCCCCAGGTGGCCGCTAATACCTCTGCATTGCTGCGCTGGTCCTGCTGTCTCATCAGGGTGCTGACCGCTTCCTGCAGCTTCTCCAATGGCTGGGACCGACGGCTCAGCTTACTGCCGGCGGACAGTGCTTCTGAGCCAAGAGTCCCGACCGCCTGCCCAAGACCCTGGCCCAGTCCCCGGGGAGCACTCTGTCTGTGGTGGTCCGTCTGTCTCTGGGGGTCTCTCGCTCCCTGGGTGTCTTGCATTTGTTGCTGTTTGTTATCTGGACCCTGGGCGTTAGACCGGCCCTTTTCCGTCTCTCCCTGGGTGTCTCTCTCACTTGGGGTGTCTCTCTCTCTCTTTCCCTGGGTGTCTCTCTCACTCTTGGTGTCTCTCTCTCCCTGGGAGTCCCTCTCTCCCTGGGAGTCTCTCTCTCCCTGGATGTCTCTCTCCTGGAGGCTCTGACAGAGTAGAGACGAGGAGGAGGAATCCATCATGTCCTCTAGCATGCCTCGCAGGTTGTCCAGCTGCGGGTCAAAGGTCAGAGCTAGAGGAACATGGCCACCCAAAGCTGAAGGTTTGGACACAGCAGGCTGTATCAATACACTGTACATGTTCTCCTTCAAGTTAAATAACAACTACAAAACATATCAGTCAAAGTAAATCTCTCTGACCTGGTCCTGGAGGTGTTGCTCCACCTCCTCACAACCTCTGGCCTGCCTCATGTCCTCTTCAAGCCTTTGCACTACATTCCTAGACAGGACCATGAACCAGGCCTGGCTCACACACTACCAGTCTTCACAAAGACACTAAGACAGCAACAGAAACTCCCCGCGCATGTTTTTATAACATGTGTGACTGGATGAGTTCAGGACAGCAGTATGAAATATGAGATTATTTGTTGTTTCCTAGGTTACACTCTCTCGTCACCTGAGTTGTGTCATCTGGGTACTGACTTCCTGGATGCCTTTAGCAAGCTCCGAGTCAGGTGTTGCCTCTCTCCTCTCTCTTGTCTGTTGTCTCTCTCGCTCCCCTCTCCTCTCCCTCCTCTCATCTTTTCCTTTTCCAGGGGTCACGACCTTCTGCTCAATGAGGAGATCCGGCGTTAGAGGAGAACATCATGAGCACGTTTGTCGGTTTCCCTCAACTCACAGAAGGTTTGTCTTCAAGCCGGCCGCGTGTGTGCTTGCCTGCATGCATGAGTGTTTGTGTGTGTGTGTGTGTGTGTGTGTGTGCACGCGAACGTGGAGGAAGACGACTCCTTGTCATGACGAGAGGCCGTGTGTCGCTCACCTTCTCCCGGTCGCTGGACAAGTCCTCCACCTGGGACCTCAGGTGTTTCATCTGCTCCAACACGTCTTCTGGTGGATCCGTGGCCCCTGCGCCACCACCACCGCACCACCCGGCACAGCACACCACCCAACACACACCACCACCACGTCACCAAAACACACACCAAACACCCAGCCACAATGACCCTGAGCAGAAGCTTCATAAAGAACATGAATGATCACTGCTAGCAAGAAACCTTATCCCTAGACGACAAGAAGATTCTACGGTTACAGCGACGAGTATTTTCTACGTGATATGTTCAAATGCCGAGGCCATAAAGGTTGCTTAAAACGGCGGCCATTGTTATTTACCCGCGCTGCCGCTCGCGAGCTGGGCGAGGTCGTCTAGCCTCGCTAGCTCCGCCTCCAGCGCCTCCACGCGCTCCTGTAGGTCGTCATGGCGATCGCTGAGCTGGCCCACAACCCTCAGAGCCTCCAGTGTCTCAGGGAAGAGCTCCGCCGCGCCGCCCCCCCGCACCGGCGCCGCGCTGTCCTCCGTCGTGACCCCGTTGCTAGGCGACG
>OMKQ01100004.1:6666-18740 GCA_900302335.1 Phycis phycis
GGGGGGGGGGGGGGTTGTACATTTTGTTCAAAATGAACAACCTAGGTGTTATGTAGTGAACGCACGTGTTCCGTAACATAATGTGCATATTAAAACTAAATTCAAAGAATACAATAAGTTGTTATTAGATCAGGTTAAAACTTTGCTCTCGTTAAGTAAATAAACTGTTGCCAGAAGCTTGTTATTCACTTTTTAAAAAGCATCGAATTTTAGCCTGAAGCATAAAAGTGAGATAGCAGCTTTCTGAGTGCAGTGGAATTAGGTTTGGTAGGTGTGTGTGACATTGTGGGCCGAGGTTTTGTTCCTGCAGGCCATTCCGGTTTCAATTCAGTTTAATCTTATCTCCAGGTGTACCCATTGGAAAGAGGAGTTTCTGGGGAGCTTTTACCAACTACGTGCCTAGTACAACACACACACACACACACACACACACACACACACACACAGTGTGTATGTGTGCCCTATGATCATTGACATACAGTCATGGTCTATTAGGCTCAAAAAATCCAACAGATTAATCGTGTGGTTTTCCTTTGTCCAACAGCCTACAGGTCATGTAGTAGTAGACTTTAGCTCATCTGTGTGTTCACCAGAGCATTTACATAGATGGGAATATTATAATGAGTCAACATTCGTTCTACTGTTTCAAGGCTAATCAAGGCTAATCTCAAACACTAATTTTGTCGTTTTTTTTAACCTCTGACATGCATTTATTCTAGTCTGACAGTTGGTATTTCAAAAATAAAAACACATAGGTCTACTTAATCTTATGCAATTGAGATCACAGTAAAATATGTTTCTGTTCCAGTAGTATGGTCAACATCAGCTGCACAATAATGGATGGAAGGTGAAATATCTCATATCCTTTTTTGATGATAGCCAATAAGCTCTTATTTCAAAGCCTCGATAAATATCATGCACATGAACGTGATCTATGGGGTCCAGCATGCAAGGACACGTGTGTGACATGTGACAAGCTTTATAGACAAACCTGTTTTCGAAAATATGTGTGCTTGCTTGGCTCATCTATTTGAAGCAGAGACAATTGAATGGCATTCATGAGGATGTCACATCGCAATCAGAATTTTAGAAGCGTAAGGGCATTAATTACGAAATGATTAAAAATGGGGAGACATTGATGTGTTTGAAAAGGCCACAGCGCTTCTCATGTGAGAGCGGCAAACACATTTAATTTTCATTAGCCTAGGTTATTACATTTTACATTTACATTTAGGGCATTTAGCAGACGCTTTTATCCAAAGCGACTCACAAAGAGTACATTTTGTTATGTGTACGTTGACTTTGATCATAGGACTGTTATACACAAATAAGACGATGACGATGTTGACTAAGCTTACGGCAGCATCACTTACTTTTTGTGATGGGCACATGGTCTTACTGAGATTAGCGTCGCTGTACAAATATGCGCGCCCCCGTCTAATGGTATCGTCCATTAGATAGGCTTGACGTCAAAGACTTCATGGATAAATACAGGAGCGCTGCGCCATTAGCTAACTGTGGATGCGATACTCAATGGTTACAGGGTGTTCCCAGAAGGACAGGACAACACCATAGCGCATTACTTTTAATATTACAACCATATAGACAATTTCTTCGTCTCGTGCTATCAAAAACAATAGGCAATGATGAACGGTCAAATGAACGGATTTCACAATTCTCTCATTGAGGAAGACTGCTTCTTGTTCACCTCAGAATCTGTTGGAGAAGGACATCCCGGTAAGTCAAATGTCACATTTCAGCTCATTGACCAAACTGTTTGTTGAACACATTCCGGTATCTGGTACACATTCCTGGCTTCAATCAGGGCAATTGTACCATTCAAGGGCTTCCTGAAACACCGACTGGCTTAACTAGCAGCTGAGGTGTTACCATCATGCGCTTCTAGCTAACGTTAGCAAGTCGAGCCGTGCTAAAGCGTCCTGCAGCGTGCTCCACTGTCCGGGCTAAACCAGGTAGATGGTAGGGCTACTTGAAAATGTGTTCATAATCCATATATTTGAGTTGGTTGGGAATTACTGGATTGTGTACAATAAACTCGTGCCGTCTCACGCCATGTGTCTACTGGTCCAGATACGCCCCGGAGGAACACATGGCTGTCTTTCCAAGACGTGCATTTACTTGCCAACTTGTACAATTTTAAACCGCGTTATCATACTCCTTAATATGACATAATGTGGCCAGCCTGTTTGGGAAATGTAAGCGTGTTTTGAATTCAAACACAATTTCCGTTGCGATTGAATTACCATGGGGTCCGTTGTTACATAGCCCTAACACACGTGAACATGTTGAAATGGCGACTGGAGGATTTCGGGGCCCCTCCCACCCGGCGTGTTAGTGGCGCTAAAGCCTCTTACGCAATGATGGACGCTCGCTCCTGCCCCCTGACTGAAATGTTTTATCCCGGCTAACTACCGAATATTGCCATGTTAAGGACATGGTTATTTAGATATGTAGTAGGGGTGGGTGTTTATCTGGCTATATAAACGTGCTTCTACTATCAAATGGCCACCATATATGCCCGGTGGGCATCTTTTTACGGGACGCAGAGGCAGACACTCTAGCTTACCTGCGTCTTTAAAAATAATGCAACTACTGTCAGAGCAACTGAAGACTGACGAGCCTGCGTCGTTCTCCCTGCTATGTTGCCTTGTTCTTTATGCTGACAGTGAAAACAACACGGAGCAGACAACATGGAAGAGCTCGAATGTTGAGATTGTCAGGGAAATAAAATTACCATGCCAGCCAGTTGCCTCAACCGCCTAATTGCTTATTTGGTTACCAGTAACGCTAAACCTGTCTACATTTTTATAGACAAAATCTGTGATCAGATCAGCGATGCAGTCCTCGATGCCCATCTCAAACAAGACCCTGATGCCAAAGTTGCTTGTGGTAAGTAGGGATGCACAATATTTCTGATACGCTGATGTTATCCACAATAATGGCCAACATACTATTAATTATTCCACCAATGAAAGTTGAGCTGATTTATATGTGCTTAATGTTGTCGCATTCATGACGTCATGCTGTTTATAGAAGAGTGTCGCGCCCGTGTGGCTGCTTCTCACACCTTCGGCAGAGAACCACAGCATTGCAATAACTGTTCTGCATACATTGCAAGAGATGGGGAGGAAAAAACGGAGCGTGTGGGCCGGTTGCTGCCGTTGATGGCACCAAGCTACAGCTCCCCACGCTGCTCCGAGCCCCGGAGGACCACGCTTTGTCCTTTTTGTTCATTATTGACCTTACAAGACCATGAATCTAGATCAGTGCTGTTGTCCCCAATAGCCATGTCAATGAGGATGATGCACTTTTGTTGCAAAAATCTGCATCATCATCATTGGTTCAAGTTCTTCTCTGCTGTCGTGACGCTGACGTGTCGTGAAGCACATTACTGAAGCAGGCCGGTGTGGACGCCCTGTCTTCTGAGGAATGCACTTCTCAGAGGCTGCCCTCGTGTCACAGGCCGTGACAAGGGATCGGTGTACATGTTGCATCAACTACTTTTAAGTTGCTTTCCTTCACTTTTCTGTGAAATAATAAACTTTGGTTATTTTGGATTTGCATTATAATCTTAACCCTTTCAGAGACCGTTGCCAAGACTGGGATGATTTTATTGGCTGGTGAGGTGACATCGCGTGCCACAGTGGACTACCAGAAGGTTGTGCGTGACACCATTCGCCACATTGGATATGATGACTCCTCTAAAGGTGAGGCACTTATATTCAGTTATTTAATTATTTTTATTTTAAATTTTACTATTTTCTTTATGTCCTTACTTTTAAATGTCTTTGTGCCCATTCATAGGCTTCGACTACAAGACCTGCAATGTACTTGTGGCTTTGGAGCAGCAGTCCCCAGACATCGCCCAGGGTGTTCACATTGACCGTAATGAGGAAGACATTGGTGCTGGGGACCAGGTTGGTCGCCGGCTCAAAGAAACACCAGGGTTATTGGATGGTGGTTGTGATCTGGACAGCCATGGTATATTTCTCTCTCCAGGGCTTGATGTTTGGCTATGCCACTGACGAGACCGAGGAGTGCATGCCTCTCACCATAGTCTTGGCCCACAAGCTCAACGCCAAGATGGCTGAACTGCGACGCAACGGAACCCTGCCATGGCTTCGGCCAGACTCCAAGACCCAGGTAATGGCACCGGTGGTTTTTTTGTCCATTGAATGTGACTGTTGCAGCAAGAGTTTGATTTTCCGTGGCTAAATAACATATCATTTAAGGCCTGGAAACTGAGAACGTGACAATAATGGGCCGTGTGAGTCGTGTCTGAACAACGCGTCCATTTGCAGGTGACCGTGCAGTACCGCCAGGACCGCGGCGCCATGCTCCCCGTGCGCGTGCACACCATCGTGGTCTCTGTGCAGCACGACGAGGACATCTGCCTGGATGAGATGAGGGACGCCCTCAAGGAGAAGGTGGTGAAAGCGGTGGTTCCCTGCATCTACCTCGACGACGACACCATTTATCACCTGCAGCCCAGTGGACGCTTTGTCATCGGAGGCCCACAGGTATGTTCACATTTGTTGTCAGCGCCAATGCTTTTGTGTAATTTAGTCAATTATAAACGGTAATTTGCAATTGATATGTTTGCTCACCATTGCCCTCTTTTTTTATTTTATTTATTTATATATATATTTTTTTTCAGGGTGATGCCGGCCTAACTGGGCGCAAGATCATTGTGGACACCTATGGTGGTTGGGGTGCCCACGGTGGTGGGGCCTTCTCTGGGAAGGACTACACCAAGGTGGACCGCTCGGCAGCCTATGCTGCCCGCTGGGTGGCCAAGTCCCTGGTTAAGGCAGAGCTTTGTCGTAGAGTGCTGGTGCAGGTAATCTCCCTGATCAACTCGTTTTGGTCTTTTTTTTTATTTTTTTGAAAGTGGTTCCTAATGGCTGTGGCTTGTCATGTGTGCTGCATTAGGTGTCCTATGCCATTGGTGTTGCCCATCCCCTCTCCATTTCCATCTTCCATTACGGGACGTCCAACAAGAGTGAGCGGGAGCTGCTTGATGTGGTGAAGAAGAACTTTGACCTTCGCCCAGGGGTCATTGTCAGGTAATTCACTCCTCCCTGGAGCCCCCTAAGAAAACGGGGCGCTCTGCTTCTAGTATACTTCCTGAGCTCTCCCTCGCACATGTATTCATGTATATGATGTGTTTGAAGAATGGTAAGACGTGCGAATGTTGAACACCTGGCGAGTCTGAGGGTTTTTCATTATTTGCCTTTTTTTGGGGGGGAAAAAAACATAAAAAATTGAATTCAACGTTTTCGCTTTCCATCTGCAAGTGGCAGTCACCACATTGGTAAGTGTCGACACATCGTGTCTGCGTGAGTGGATTGTGTGTGTGTGTGTGTGTGTGTGTGTGTGTATGTGCACGCACCCTGGTGTTGACTGCTGCTAAATGTGTTGGTTATGTATTCCAGGGAGCTGGATCTGAAGAAGCCCATGTATCAGAGGACCGCGGCCTATGGCCACTTTGGCCGTGACTCCTTCCCATGGGAGGTTCCCAAAAAACTAAAATACTAAACCGTGTTAAGCTTTTCCCCCCAGGCTTGTTGGTGTATACTACAGAGAAGCCTACAAGACCCCGGGGGTGTAAGGCCCTTCACCTTTTCTCACTATGGCAGCATTTTAGCCACTCCCTCCTCACGCTTTCCCCTCTTGTTTTTAGTTTGTCTCCCTGTCTTCTTGCCAGTCTTTTGCTATTGGTACTGTCACGCTTGGTCCTAGGAGATGCATCAGTAATGTCAAAGAGCAGTTGCAGCTAAAATATGCAGTGCAACGCATCACTGCTACCCCTCCCGCTATCGCAATCCTCACTCCAGTTCTCCAAGTTAAACTAGTCCTGCAACAAAGAAGTCATCAGTTCATGTATCTAATATTTGAGGCGGTCTTCCCCTTATTGTCACGCGCGTCCCTTACATTGGTTTCTACCAACATACCTCTTTTTAGTTGTTTTTATATTTGATTTAAACTGGTGCTACTCGTGTAAGGGTTACTTTGGGCATCTCAACCTGGCTTTCTCTCGGTGGAAGCATGTTGTGTGGTAGGGATGTCTAGTCACCCCCCCACCCTTGAAGTGGTCAGTCTTTGTGAACATTCCTGCTGGCCATTCTGGTCCCGTCGTCATGCTGGATGCTTGAAGGGCACGTTGGAAGTATGAAGGGTTGGCTCTGGTTTTCAGTGGTTAAGTGACAACGGGAACTGGCTGCATTGTCCGCTGAGCACGGTAAGCCGAGGTTGTTGAGCTGACGAGCCGCCGCCGCAGATACCCCCATCGTGACCATTGCTGTTTTCTGATGTAATACAGAAAAGTCAGAAGCTGCTATGCCACTGCTATGGTCCGATCGGGGAATCAGTTATACTTGATTTGGTGAAGAAACAATTTAAATTGGATGCATTATCCTTGACCTTACTTTTTTTTTTTTAAGGTTATAATGACTCCCAAGTTTGCAAGGGCATTCATTTTATATTTTTTCTTCCTTGCACATATCGATGGTTGGTGTTGTACACAGAAGCCCATTTCCAGCCATATCTTTTCATAGTATAGAACGTTCTTTGATTTTTCTGTAGAAATCAAACACTATTTATTTTGGTTCTGAAACTTGGCGTGGATACAGAGAAGCCAACCTTTCAGAATGTAGCTTTAAAAAAACAGGATAATTTATTGAATCTGCCGTTGTCATGACAACTTTTAAACTAAAATGTAGTGGTTCCAAAGTGTCTTACAGAAAGCTTTGGTGTGCCACCGTTAAAATGTTCATGTACCTTTCTTTGGGGGGGGGGATCGGATCATTTTGATATTTGTGCAGGTGTTTTTATTTTTTAACGATTCCCACAAATGGCTAGTGTTAATTACTGGCCCCTCTGACCTCTGATTGGATGGCTAAAGTTTGGCTGGTGTTGTACAGAGAAACCAGCCTTGTTTACATGGCCGTCACTCATGCAGGAATGTGGTTTTGTGTTCTTGGTTGAACCATTCAGAGGTCGTCCCATTGGCTACAGCAAGTGCACGAGTGCCTTTTTCTATTTCCTCTTTTCCCATCCATTTGCTGAACCTCTTATCAACATGCGTCCGACTTTCAGAGGAGCAAGTAGCTTAACTTAAAATGTGCTTCATGTCTAGAGATTTGCGTACAGTCCATTATGTCCTGTATGTAATAAACTGCTACTTTCATTTCAGTCCTATTCTGTCTTTATTTCATAAACCATTGCTACAGCACAACCATTTGGGGCTATTTGGATAGTTTCATTTTAGTTCTCACACAAGGCGGGTATATATAAATTACATTGGCTGTGAATATAGTTAAGCAGTTGGCCACGTGTACTTCCACAGATGCACTGAACTCGGAACATCATTCACTTCATCTTAAAATGACTTGGTAATTAAACTTAATATAATTCAAGCAGCTTATGAGGACAATCACTGCAACCCCCACCCCTCTGTAATGACTGAATAATGAAAATGTGCACTTGTATATCTTGTTAAATAAAAAAAGGGTCAATCTATCCTACATTAGTAAAATGATTGTGGCATGGGCTACTGTTGCCACACCCCTGTGCACAATCTGATTTAAGTTTTTCTGCATAGCCTATTCCAGTTTGGTCAGTCAAGGTTTCTGTCCTGCTCATAACATCAGTCACATGCTTCCAGTGGTGTTCTAAAAAGCTAATGGAGCGGGTAAAGATTAGTTTTTTGAGTATCCTACATTAAATAATGCATTTTATTTAAAGCTGCCTTTCCAAGCACTCAAGGACACCTTACAAGACAAGTTTAAAAAAAAAACAGTGGCATACTCTGTCAGTGTGTGACAGTATGCCACTCGGAATAAATGTGTTTTTAGGTGAGATTTAAAGGTGGAGACAGAGTCAGAAGTGTGAATGTCTGGTGGGAGAGTTCCATAGGCGGGGAGCGGCTTGGCTAAAAGCTCTTGACCCCATGGTGGATAGGTTGGCAGATGGAGCTGAGAGCTGGATGGCAGAAGAGGATCAGAGAGGGCATGAAGGTGTGTGGATGAGTTCAGATAGCGACACTGGTGCCAGGCTATGAAGGATCTTGAAAGTAAGGAGTAGAATCTTAAAATCAATGCGTGATTTGATAGGGAGCCAGTGGAGTTGCTGCAGGGCAGGAGTGATGTGTTAGTATAAATAATGATGTATCAGCTGCAATACTAATATTTCCATGTCATACCTGGTTCACATGAGCCACTCCAGGGTGTGTCTCAAAGGAGAGGCACTGCTGTGGCTGAACTACTCCCACCACATGCTCATCTTTAGTGGTTCATAGAAATTGTAAATAATACTTTCGGAGTGACGGCACTGAGATGCGTATGTACATCCCTAGAGTAGTGGCGCATCTGGCCCTGTGATCTATGAAGTCTAAAGTATGTAAAGTATCAATGTTGTAGTCCCTAAATAGCATTACTGTTCAAGCCTGGCTGGACTTTCACTAGACCAGCTGTCCATATTCACCAACCAGTTGCTGTTGGAAAACTATATTTAGGCCTTAAAATGGTGGCGGGTTAACTTGGGTTACAACCTACTTCTCCAAGGCCTTGAACGGGCAAGCTCATTCATAATGGCTACGCTGTACTGCGTCACAGTCGCTCTTTAAAAGGCACACGTGGTCTACTTATTTCTGAAGAGAAACCTACACTACGTTTAGCACTCCCTCCGAGAATGCCCACCTGACAATATACTACTGTTTGCACGCAATATACTACTGTTTGCACTATTTATGCAACTTATGCTGCTATATCCTACCTCATTTAACAGTAGTTTCCGGCCGCACATCGTATATTTAGTCTTATTACTTGTATTGTCTGTCTTGCATGTTTACTTTAGCTTTAGTATTAGGAATGTCCTGTCCTACAGGTTGTGCCTGTGCACCTTATCTGTTTCACCGTGGGAGGGTAAGAAACGTCCTCTCGATTCCTTTGTATGTCTTGCCATGTGAAGGAATTGACAATAAAGCTACTTTGACTTTGACATATGAGTTTGGCTGCTGTTCTGTGTGATTATGTCACTGATGATCAATATCTTTTGTTATACAATGAATTATCTTAACTGTCTAACCACCATACTTGTGGCGGCTAACACAATATGTGTCAGGCTGTATTCCCACGACAAACGTAGAGTTATGGATCACACTAAATAAAGGGGCGTATGAGCAGAGAAGATAATGCATGGATATGCTGATGGGAGTTTCTCAAAGCTAATGCTAAAAGCAGGGGCAGCCTGGGGGGCACAAGCCTTAAAGATAAGTCTTGTGCCCCCCAGGACACGCCGTGTCAGCGCATGGGTTGAGTGTTGCCAATTCTTTTTAGAATGAATTTAATCATGTATATGAATGTATATGTATAAGAGTAGTATGGTTGGCAGGTCTCCCCTTCAAGACTCCTATATAACATACTTTGCATAACAGCACATGTGAATACTCGTGTGGAGGCCTGGAAAGGTTAAGAAAGGGGAGACTAATCTGGAGAGCCAGTAAATATGGACCACGATGGGGGTGGGAATGCGTGGGCACGCCTCCTGTCTTCCCGCTCATTTCGGTCAGTCGCTTCCTCAGGCGAGTGCAGAAAATGGAAGACGGGGCGGAAATTAAACACTCATGTGGGCCAAAGTCGGTGAAGTTCGTTAAATAAGTTACGTTCAGTAAATGCTAATGTGGGGCTATCCCAATAGTTATTATTAGGCTAAGCTTTTCCGCAGGCCTCGCACGTACACACGTCCTTGCACGTCGTGGCGTGTATGTATGTTGCAGTTGCACACCTACATATACGCTTTTCGACATGTGTCCAAAAAGCCCTGTTTACACCTGGTATTAACATGGTTGATCCGATCACAAGCAGACCACTCTAAGAACAGGTAGCAATGCACCATGGCGCATTGAGATCCGGCCGCTCGGACTACATTTTGGGGTGGTCAAGGCCGAATATGGCTACATGGTTCTATCAATATGAACGCGAATGTGTGCTGTGGCCCTTTGAAAGACCGCCCAGTCAACTGACGTCCCTCGGTGGAACTACCGTATATGCAGGAAATGCAGCTGGAGCCCGCAAATTAGCGCACATTGAAATCGTAGGCGAGTTGACAGAAGCGTAATGAGGACATCTAGTGGCGAGGGGCGGAAACGCAGAAATGAAGACCGGTTTGGTTTGCTTGGTGTTTTTTTCTTCTGTATATTTTCCGGCAGCCTAGGAAAGTAGACGGAAATGATGCCAAGACGCATAAATATCAGGTGTGAAAAGGGGCAAAGTTGAGGCGATTGCCACTGTTCTACCACTAACATCAGACCGAGCTCCAACTTCAATTAACGCTGCAGGCACTCTCTTCTACGAGCCAAGATTCGTGCATAAAATCGGGGTTATCAGCTTGCAATGGCATGGTGTCTCAGGAAAAAGTAATTATTTGCATACGTGGGTTAACAAACATGTGTTATCTTCCCGTGATTCGGTGGATTAGCATCAGGCCGAGGTGTTTATAGGATTTGAGGAGTCCATGCTCGACCTGCTCGTAGGCTGGACCGCCTCCGAACCATTTCCGTCCAAAATCAGTTGCTGTCTGACTATGGATGACTTCGAGCTGAACTACGAGGATGATTTCTTCAGGGAAGGAACAGAACCTGAACCTTATTTATTTGAGCCAGAATACACAGATGCAGAACTACATATTTTGGACGAGGAACGGGCGAGACGGGAGGAAGTGTCGGCTGAGCCAGTCGAACAGCCGCCTTCCACGATCAGCCGACGAGACGGGGACTTCTGGTGCAGATGTGGGTCATGCGAGGCGATGCCGACCCACGCCGAGTGTTTTTGTTGCACCGAATGGGATTCGTTGCTGCCGTCGATGCAGGGACCTGATGTCTCAAACGTTGAAGACAACGCAACGAGACACTGTTTTACTTCCAAAGATGAGTTTACAGCACTCATCCATCCTGCAGTGGTTGAGACCTTTTTTCATGTTACACATTTGGGAAAAAACCGACCCATACCTGCTGGACCAAACGGACAGTTGTCTATCGAGTAAGTACATGTTATTACTATGATGGTGGTGTGTAATGCATGGGGAAGTGTTGTCGTAGTGATTCAACAACATGATATTAATACAAACAACGATTTCTCAGTCAATACAGGCTGGTTTCCTATCGCCTGGTGCTGGAGTGGGCCCTGAAAGGAGAGCGCCTGGGACGCCACAACCGCAAACCCTTGCCATCATGTGTGGCCCGGGCGATTCGACGACACTATCCTTCTGAGACCGGGTCTTACGCAGGAGTCAAGGAGTGGGAGGCTTCTATGGACATTCTGTAGCTCGACGCGATTCAAGCAAATCATTAAAGGTACTGTTTGTATAATTTTGTGGCATCTAGTGGAACGGAACTCTTCCATGGGGGCCACAAAGTTGGGTATTTTCCCTGTTCAATAACTACAAGTAGGCCATCACTCTTTTGCGAGAAAGTTGGTATCCAAAACAGTCACATGCACAGTGACCCTGGGCTTTGCCAAAGATGCCAGGTTGTGATTGGTAGACCGATTTATTCGCAGACTAGAGCTGTAAAAAAAATCAGCCTATGTGCGAAATTAAATTAATTACATTAACTAAAATTAATGTTGCTTTTTCGCAAAACAGTAATGCCTACTGGCAGTTTACATAATAGAGACCAGTCCCAGCCCCACTCCAAGTCGTTTCAGTGAAGAGGTATTCAGTTGGTTGCAATCTGCAACCTCACCTCTAGTTACTTCGCCCTTCTACACTGGGCCTTTAACAAAGCAGACAACCTGTAAACTATTTATCCATATGTAAATAAAAGTCTGATTTGTTTACCTTTTTGTCATGTTAGTTCAGGCTGCGCAGCACACCTCTTATGTTCAGAACCACTACAGTTTAGTCACATAGAGAACAAA
The DNA here is from genome assembly GCA_900302335.1 of Phycis phycis. NCBI lineage: Eukaryota > Metazoa > Chordata > Actinopteri > Gadiformes > Phycidae > Phycis > Phycis phycis. Next base: position 18,606 of record OMKQ01100004.1, read on the forward strand.
CACTGATAATACAGAGATAAAAAAAACTTTATGTACAAAAGACCAAGAATTTGATCAAATACAAAAAAGGGGGGGTAGGGGAAGGACAACTATCCAGTCACGTGATGGACATAGTGAGGGTGGTGGAAAATGTGA
>OMKQ01100004.1:20303-30792 GCA_900302335.1 Phycis phycis
CATGGTGACTGGTTCTATGTTCATCAGGTAACAGGCAGTTAACAGGTAACAGGCAGTACAAACATGATCAGATGGAACAGGTATTGTACAGTCTGACAGCGGCGGGGATGAAAGACCTGCGGAACCTCTCCTTCTTACACCGTGGGTGAATCAGTCTGCTGCTGAAGGAGCTGCTCAGAGACCCCACAGAGTCGTGTAGAGGGTGAGAGGTGTTGTCCATGATGGACGTCAGCTTAGTTAACATCCTCCTCTCACCCACTTCCTCTATGGACTCCAATGGACAGTCCAGGACAGAGCTCGCTCTCCTGATCAGTCTATTGAGCCTGCTCCTGTCCCTGTCCGTGCTGCCCCCTCTCCAGCAGACCACAGCATAAAAGATGGCTGAGGCCACCACAGAGTCATAAAAAGTCCTAAGGAGAGTCCTGCACACCCCGAAGGACCTCAGTCTCCTCAGCAAGTGGAGGCGACTCTGGCCCTTCTTATATAGTGCGTTCAGTATGTCAAAGCAACAGCGTGTGTGTGAATGTGTGCGTCTTTGCTCATCCTTCAGTTAAGGTGTGTGTGTGTGTATTTTACCTTTGCATCTCCGTTTGAGGAGCTGCAGCACCACCACATGTGGTTTGACACACTTTTTATCCAGGGGTAAAGCTCTTCATTGCCCTTGTGTTTTGAGGCTGCAAGCAGTTTCTTCTTCACTCCTAAAAATGTCAAACCCAGGTTGATATTTCCCATTCCCATTATTGGGAATAATGCAATAGCAGAAGTGTACCGCCAAAGAAAACAAGACTGATGTGAATACAATCTCTCACGTCTGTGGTGACCATGTTACCTAGTAGGCCTCTGGTTGGCACCGGTGACCAACATACTGCAACAACGTAATTAAGTACTTGCCTTTACTGGTGTGCCATGGATCAAATGCATGCATTATACCCCACTCCTTGGTGTAGCCTTCTTTCTCGTTTTCCGTCCCCCCTTTCCCATCTTTCATTAATTTTCTAATGGAAACATGTCTGTCTGTGGTGACCCGCTTCACTTGTACTCCCTTAGCAAGAATCTGTTCCAGCCCATTGACAAAGGCTGTTGGTTCCATGGCGGTAGAGCTCTTTGCTTGGGGCACCTAAAAGGATGAGGCAAGATTGGTGATACTCAACATTTTTCTGACCAGAAGATATGACGTATACTTTTGACAGCTTGTGTTATTAAAAGCTTTGCATTACCTCCGTCAAATCAAAAAGGATGATCTCTCTGGTGGAGTCATCCATGAATGTGTACGTCAGGTATTTGCAAGAATATCCAGGGCTATCACACCTCCCATCCCCACACATCTCGACTTTTCCCCCTTCCAGGTTCTTCCTTATCAACATCGCCATGACGTTCCTTTCTTGCTCTTTGTATGCCTCTTCGATCACTGGCATCAAATAGCATGTCTGGATGTCATAGAATGTTGTTTCCTTGGGCAACTGCAGATTCAGGAGTTCTGCCCAATCAGCAATATCCGGGTACGTTGCTCCAGTGAAGAGAATGGATGCTGTTGTGAGCAGGTTGTTTTCGGACATTGCCCTCACATTAGGACACGACGACCACTCCCCGGAGTGTCTGTTGTAGCATCTCCATTCTACCTTTATTTTGCTTCCAATTTTGGTTATGGTTTTCTCCGACACTGGAGTGCCACACATGCTACAAGTATGAAACAGCTCCATCAACTTGGACTCATTCACAATCCATTTGCGCTCCGCCCATCCCGTTTCCACCGGAGAGCTCGCTGAAGACGCTTTTCCAGAGTTGGAAGGAGTGCAGAATGGGACAAAGTTGGAACCAGGAGGTTCTTCGGTTGCATAGCATGGCGCGGTGATGTCCAGGCATTCATTGGGTGGGGTGGTTTCTAGGGAGCTCTCCTGCTCAACAGAGTTGGTGGCCAGCCCTGGAGTGGGTGAGGTGGTGGCCAGGCCCGGAGTGTGTGTGGAGGCGACCATTTCAGTTTCTCCCTGTGAGTTACATAATGAGTCATTCATACTAGGACATCTTTTGTTGTACATCTTTATTGCTATAATACATGCACTACATCCTGATGGACTCCACTAGTCTCACCCCAATAACATAAGAGAATAAATGTGATCATCACAAGCGTAAACAGTACATTGAATGGCAAGGGAGGAAAAAATGTACAGGACACAGGCCAATGGCAGGTAGATTAGACTGCCTAGCTGGTTGAAAATATTATGGTTGCCTATTGAAACAATTAGTTGGCTGATTGTCCCTTTGACAGACAAGGGACTGTTCAAAATGTAACATTGAGGGTCTCAAGGAAAATAGGTGGGGTCATGTGTTCTTATTCTCAGTCTTTGGGAGGGTCACTCATTTTTAATTTTGGTACAGGGGAGGGGTACACACATTTAAAAATATGAAATAGGCTCATAGAACCACAGACTTGTTAGCAGCATGACATGACCCAATAGCCTTACCATGGTATAGTGGGACAACAACACAACATATGTACCCTCAGAACTATGGGGGTAAAAGGTCCCATGACATGCTGCTTTTTGGATGCTTTTATATAGGCTTTAGTGGTCCCCTAATACTGCAGCTGAGGTCTCTTTCCCTAAATTCAGCCTTGGTGCAGAATTACAGCCACTACGAGTCCACAATGAACTTTCCTTAGGATGTGCCATTTCTGTTTCTGCAGCTTTAAATGCTAATGAGGAGGAGAGAGGTGGGGCAAGGTGGAGGGTGGGGGTGTGGCCTTGACCAGCTTGCCCATGGTACCATGTGCAAATGTTTACACTGGATGGATCGCAATGGCTCGTAGACAAGCAGTCATTGAAGTTGAAGTTGAAGTTGAAGCGGCTACAGCAGGACGTCTCCGTGTCTGGATGCGGTAATTTAGTTGGTTTGGTTTCTATATGTTGTTACAGTTGTTATCATTCAGCTAACTGTTAGTAGCTGTTGGCTTTTTTCCATGTTACTCTGATTTGCTAACGTTCTAAAGCTGCCTTATGTCTATCAGTCATATTGGTAATCTTTGTCATAAAAAATGAGCCAGACTGCAGTCCTCACTAAACTACAGTTCTTCATATCTACGCAAGTCTTGTTGTACATTACTCATGATTTACTCCTGAAGATAAATGTTTACCATATAAATATAGTTGATTTACTCCTGAAGATAAATGTTTACTTACTCAACATCCACTTGCCATTGTGTCATTTTTATATAAAAAGCTAGACACTAACCAGCCACTATATCACTGAGGAAAGCAACAAAATGATATAGTGTTAGTTGACTTTATTCTCCGGGGTTTGTAGTTGAGCCAAGGAGAGTTGGTATCGATCTAGACTTAATTTTCAGACGTTCAGCAAGGCCAGCTCTGTATTGGCCCAAGTTCAGGAAACATTCGTCCGTGAAATGTTTGGCTCACACATACAAAATTTTGGGAGGTTGAGTTGGCGCACTTCCAGAACAAATTACATTAATCCACTTCAGAGCTTCGGGTGAATGAATTAGAAACACTTTTATGTTCATCTGTACATCCAACTACAGAGCAACTGCCATGCTTCGCTCGTTTGCAAGCCATGATGTACCTGTATCGATATGCTAAAAGCGAGGAAACAAACTATATGGTGTCGCATGGTCGTAGCTCAGCTAATTTTCTCATGGGCCAAAGAGCTTTGGGCGGGCAAAGCAGAGAAGGGGGAGGTAACCTTTCCCCGTATGACGACATACGGGGAAGATTCCAGATTGGTCCGTCTGAGCTTTCACATTCCCAAAGGCGGAGAATGATCTCCAGTGCATGGTTTAGGTCTATCACCATTTGTAGCCACTGGGGGACCATGGGCAGGCTAAGGGAACTCATATTAATGTAAAAAAATAAAACAACCTTATAAAGTGAAAATGTCATGCCATGGGACATTTGAAGCATCAACTTTCAAGGGTTGTGTTTTCCTAAACTAATTACCATTATAAACAGGACTGAGTTATCATTTGCTTGCATGTTTGTTGTTGTTTGCTGTTAAGGAAAGTTTGTTTGCCATCGTGTGTTGGAGGACGCGGTTGTTGTTGAACCCGGCCTCTTGACGTAAACACTACAAAAATGAACAGCAGTTTTTCATGAGATTGTCAGAAATCTAGCTAGCTTCTCAGATAGCAAGTTAGCCAACTCCAACAACACACTATCGCTGACTAACCTCTGCAATTCAGTGGTCAACAGACACACTGTCCCAGACTTACCTCAGCAACACCAGGACCTGCAGACAGAGGGGGCGTGGCTCCGGACCAGATCTCGGCGGATGGGACAGCAGTGTCTTTGAGAACGAGTCTCATCGTTTTTGTAATCCTGCCGTTTTGGGCTGAATGTTGCATTCTTTCAAAATAATCTTCCCTGGTAAAATGTTCGGAGCAAATTGACATTCTCTTGATATCCTCGATCGGGGTGTTGAGGTCCGCGTTCAAAGCAACAAGCCAGAGCATGAAATGTCCTGGTCGAGGAGGAAACCTGTGGAACATGACAGAGGCGCGTTTCTTCTGCCTATTGTTGCACGCATTTACAACGCACTTGCGACCCATGTCTCTTGTTTTATATTATGAAAGTATCTTCAACAGGTTGATGCTGTATCTTTGTTATAAGGTTGGAGAAGAAATAGCGTGACTGAGGTGGAAACACTAGGTTACCATCCGCGTAGAGACTATCCAGCCACAAGCATCTGATAATATAATTGCGCCAGTGGCGCACCACAGATAGCTTTATTATCACAGCGCCGAAAATAGTGCCGATTTTTCTGCGAATTTATAGACAAAGTACAATCATATTGCGTTGTTACCTGCACTCGTTTTGAATGAGTCACTATTCGGACCCAATTAAAATCTTTGTAAAGTAAGTTAAACCGTATTCCCCGCTCAAGAACAGGAGCTAGGCTACTGTAACTCTGCAAGTCAATGGAATCGGCTCACGGGAAGGAAATGCTTACCCAGGGAACTCCCCTTCTGGAAGAACAACGGTGAATTGGAATTAAACAACCCATCTAAATGTGGGTAAGACAGGCAAACCCAATTTAAAGATATGTCAGCGTGGGCCTTTAATGGCATGTTCGAAATTGCGAGTGAATAGATCCGGGGCTATTTATTTTATATCGTTTTTGTAATAATAATAATTAAGAAAATAAATCCATTGATATTAATAAATCATTTGTGGGTGTATCATTGTACGCCCATGTCTAACTGCCCCGCTGCGCCTTGTGCACAACTGGTATGGTAAATAGATTAGTTGAGATTCAGTCAATTGTCAAGATGAACTCAAGGGACTAGGCATGGATGAATAGTAATAATAGGAACAATATAAGACCATTACGGGGCTTAGTCCCTTGAATTGGTTACAGAGTTACAAAGCAATATAAATAAACCGACTGGATAGGCATTGTGGCCAATTTACTTCACCATGTACACTAACAAGCAACAGTTTGTAATGAAAAATGTGTCAACCATCTTTAATAAATAAGAACAAAGTAGACAATGAAACTCATAGCATAAGCAGTTCCTGAAAAATAATACAGCTACAACTACATGACACAACTCCTCCAAAAGCTCTTAAAAAGAATATGACGAAATGATAACCAAATGCATCCCAATAATATAAACATTGAGGTTTACTGGGTAGCATTTTGTAAAGACATAAGCATTTTCTGTTCTGGAAATGAAAATCCATCAGGACAAAGTAGCCTACATCTTACAAAGAGAGAACAAAGTGCAAAAATGAATAAACAACAAGTAAATATCAACATGTCACGTTCTTATGGAAGCTATGCTTTCAAGACCTGCCTGTTCTTTAGCCAAAGGTCAACAACATGACCTCCAACACATGGAGATGAACACTGCATCCCTAAAAAGGCGGCTCATATTCTGAGGTAATAGTAAACCGATCCACCTCCATCTTTGCTGTATCTAATAAGTGCTCTTAACTTATTATCTAGGAGCAGTCCGTACTAAAAACTCAGCCTTGTGTGAAATATCCCTTCTAGCTCTCAGCCGACAGCCAAACCGCATCAGCTTCAGTCCACCATTGCTGTCCTTATATCATCGATGGTGGCCTACAGCCACCAGGAACTTAGAATGTGTGAGTGATTGCTCCACTGCTCATCTTCCCTTATAGCTCCTTTTTTTCATGGTAGTACTCTCCTAACACTTAAATTCAGCGCTTGTCTCGTCTTTTGTCCATTTCTTTTCGAACCCGGACTCTTAGTGCTGCCCTCATAGCGGGGTCCAGGTCGTTTTTATCTGCAACACGTTTCACGACGTCCTCTGGTCTATCCTCCTACAGACAGAAAGTGTTATTAAGTAAGTCCACAGTAATGCAAACACGTACAGCACCCCCAAAAGAGTAGGATACACTGCTGGATGTATGCGGTGCGAACCTTGTGGACAATGAAGGACGTGATTGTGCCAGAGTCATCTTGGTAATCTAGCCAGAATAGTTCGGTTCCTTGAGTTTCCGTCTCTGTACTTGACCCACTATCGTTCCACTCCTCTGTCTCAGCACCTCCGCCGGACTCAGATTCATCTAGATATCCACACACGTATTGTTAGTGGAATAACATTGATGCACATAAACTAAAAACAAACAATGAACAGAGAAGCAATAGGGTCGTACTTCTCTTGCGGGGATTGTACACTTGGATATCTGGACGACGTGGGCGTCTGGGGGTGGTAGCATGTCGTCGTTGAAGCTCCTTGGCGTGTTTCACCTCCTTATCATAATCATCTCTGCATTCAATTAATAACAGTTACCTAGATTATATGGGGTTCTTACTCTCTCAACAACAGACATATTGGACAACTATATAACGTAATGATACAAATAACGTTGATAAATCATTCAACTAATCATAGGATTTACGATCATTGTTTCGCTTGACATTGTAAATTGTCCAAAAACAAATCGAAGAAGCGCATAGATTGCTGGTCTCCAAATTATTGTATTATTTTGTTCTCAAAACAACCTGCAAGCAAGCTTACTTTCCGAAAAGCGAGACTATAAACACGTTAGCTAGCCAAGTACAGAAATTACCTTGCAATCTGATTCCGCCGAATATGGTGGAGGAAACCGTGGCTCATATCTAAACGACCCCCAGGTTTGTATTTCAGATCATGCGGTTCTTCGTCCCTGATAATATCCATTTTAAACAAATAATACAATATGCCAACCTAACAGTAACAATTATATCAACTAAGCATTAACTGCAGGGACCGTACCCTCATACAAAGATTTAAAATAGTATAATGCTGTCCAATGATATTGCTTCCAGAGTTTGTAAATAACTTAATTTCAATAAAGTAACCCATAATGTTTTTAGGAGAAGAATAATTAAAGATTTATATATATCTAGATGCATCATATCTACAATTCGGATAATCTTTGAATAACTAGATACGAATTAAACGATTTACTCTTCAAACTCCGGTATAACTTGTAGTCGGCCATGTTTCCTACGTCCATCACCGCGAGTTTCATTTAGACTGTGTTCACGTTTGGCGACTAGCTTCACGAATCATTCGCATGTTTAGTATTTAAGAATAAACTTGTTCCGTATAGATACAATTATTTGAGTTGTCCACTTTTCTGACTGGGAGTACACAATGGTCTCATTAAAGCGAGAAAGAGACATTGAGTTGGACGACGACGATGACGACGATGAAGAAGGGGGTAAGTTTATGTTAGCAGTCGCTATGTTATCCTTGGCTAGCCGGTAGCTAGCATCTAAACAAAAGTACGCTAGGTTATGATTCTTATAAAATATTTGCATGCACGAACATAATAACCAAGACCGATTGACCACACTGCACTCAAACACAAACAGGAGAGGTAACTTACAGCTGGCTAATCGCAACGACCATTCCGTATTATATCGTTTATAATGACAGTGGTAGCCAAGGTGGGACGAGGACGAGCCACTGAGGACCGGAGGAGTCGTCACTGCCCATACCTTGATACAATAAACAGGTAACGTATGAGTTGTGTGTACAGATGAGCCCTAACGTAACCCGTAACACTTCGCTTATCCCATTGTGCATTTTTTTTGTATCTGCAGGAGCGTTCTCGACTTCGATTTTGAGAAGTTATGTTCGATATCGCTCTCACACATTAACGTGTATGCCTGTCTTATATGTGGCAAGTACTTTCAAGGTGGGTCAATATTTTTATTTATCAAAGTACCGGAGATTTTACGAGACCTAGAATTATGTCCAACGTCTCATTTCAATGTCTCTTTCAGGCAGAGGTCTCAAGTCGCATGCATACACGCACAGTGTCCAGTTTACCCACCATGTGTTCCTCAACCTGCACACCCTGAAGTTCTACTGCCTACCAGACAATTATGAGATCATCGACTCATCTCTGGAGGACATTACAGTGGGTGATAGGATGATTGTCCAAGACTGCGATATTACTATGTACACACTTCACCTGCCATGGTTTGTGACCCTATTTGATATATTTATGTGAATATTCTCTCTTTCTGTAGTATGTGTTGAAGCCCACCTTCACCAGGCCACACATCTCAGGGCTGGACAAGCAGGGCAAGCTGTACAGAGCCTACGATGGCACCACCTATCTCCCGGGCATTGTCGGGCTCAACAACATCAAAGCCAATGACTACGCCAATGTGGTGTTGCAGGTGGACCATGCTACTCTCATCATTACCTAAATGTTATATAAAGTTAGAAAATACGCAAGTACTATAAAATGCAATTCAAGTTTGAGTAGATGCATTGTTTTCTCTGGTGCACAATCATACAACTAGGCCTATGTGACTCATGTAATGAGATGTGGAGAAAGCTTGGAGTGTGCAAGAGGAAACATACAGCCTAGGAACAACAAAGGGAAATGAAAACCTAGCTGCATAAATAATGCACAGAAAGACTCATCTCTGTAAAACTCTATAAAACTGGACATTGGATGCGGAACAAAAGCACAGAAGAAGGGCATTTAGCAGAACCCCTTTGTCCAAAGCGACTTACAAACAGTACGTTTGTGGGGTTCGACATGTAGACAGTTGGAGGTGGTGATCGAACCGCCAACCCTCCGGTTAGAGGACGACCTGCTCTACCCACTGAGCTATGCCGCCCGGAACAAAAGCACAGGACTCGTAGACCATTTAGCATGTGATCTTGACAGCAGTGTTAAGAGGGATTTAATGGTGAAAGGGAGCGCTTATGTTCCAAATGTTTTACTTGTTGCTTATAACCGTCCAGGCCCTGTCCAACGTGCCCCCTCTGCGGAACTACTTCCTGGAAGAGGAGAACTACCGGGGCATCCGCCGGCCCCCGGGGGACATCATGTTCCTGTTGGTGCAGCGGTTCGGCGAGCTGATGCGGAAGCTGTGGAACCCCCGGAACTTCAAGGCCCACGTGTCTCCACACGAGATGCTGCAGGCCGTGGTGCTGTGCAGCAAGAAGACCTTCCAGATCACCAAGCAAGGTCAGGCTCTCAGCAGGTTCCCCTGCTGCCACACAAGGGTGGGGGGGTGGATAGATATTACTATCATACTATCTATGCTACTATTAATACAACTATAATATTAATAGTAGTTCCTTCTATGACTGCGATGAGTGCCCTTGGGTACAATATTCCTCAAATAAGCGTATTGGAAAATGTTTACTTTGGTCTATGACTGAGGCCATCCTTAAAAATATTTCTGTTTGCAGTAACAACCAAAATTCAAAGTAAAAAAAGTAAAATTTTGGTCATGGTGATTACGAGGTATGAATTTAAAGACATTTCTTTTACGGGTCTCCAACTCGTAAAAGTTTAGTGGTCTCCTTGACATCAGTCGACACGGTCACTGTAAGACTCGAGGGGAGATGGGATGGGTAAAGATCTGGGCAGATCTCGTGCCATTTTAGAGCGGTGTTGAGATATTTCAATGCATTTTTTAAATGTATTGCTACGGTGCCGGAGCCCATGGAATGGTGACCGCGAACATTTTCTTTACTGCAGCCGCAGCCAAGCGCGAACCATTGATGAAATGAAACAAGCGTGTCATGTAGTTCATAGTGTGACATGTGGAAACCATGCGGAAACCAATGGTGTGAACATAATGATGGATGACGGCACAGGTATTTATATAAAAGGAAGAACGTAGCCTACGTGTGTATGTACATTTACATTTACATTTAGGGCATTTAGCAGACGCTTTTATCCAAAGCGACTTACAAAGAGTACATTTGTCGTCAGAAGGTGAAACATTTCATTGCTGCTAATACAGTAAGAAGTTACCAGAACAAGTTTCAAGCATTTCAAGTGCTAGATTAACCATTGCTAGTGTACAACATCTCTGACTAAGTGCCAAGTTACAAAGAGCGATCAAAGTGCCGATTTACAAAGAGTAAAGATTAAAGTGCCAGGACATACAACAAATAAGAGCATGAGGATAGTTATGCAGGGTTCAGGTGAACTCTGAACAAGTGGGTCTTGAGTCTCTTCCGGAAGATGGGGAGTGACTCTGA
>OMKQ01100032.1:0-14132 GCA_900302335.1 Phycis phycis
TTGACCATATGTCCTTGAGGCCCTTTTTCTAATAAAAGAGTACATTCCAAATATACTCCTGGTGTACTTGACCCAGAGGTCACCTAGTAATGACATCACTTCCTGTGGGGTTAGAGCCTCCAAAACGTTGGTAGGCCTTAATGATTATGTTGATTCATATTAAAAAGAACAGATGTCTCTGTCTCTAATTCTGTGCCCCCATTAGTGGTGTTTTTACATCACTTTCTGTAGGGATACTACGCTGATGAAAACATCAGCCTTTTACTTTATTGATTGCAAATACGCTTAATAAACATAAACATATAAAACAAACCATTCAAATTGACTTGAATGGGTGAAGCAAAGCAAACACAAATGTCCGGGTGGCCCCACAAAAATAAGGCCAAAGAAGAAGAAGAAATGCCACCCCTGGGTCACAAGAAAATCTATGTTTTTATTGAAATAAAATGGGTTTTATTGAAAATCTATGGGTTGCATTGAAAAACAACCTATACATTTGGAAACCACGTTGTTTACGTTGGATGCCTAACTTTAATGAGATCTCTCTCCCGACTACCTTTCTCCACATTCTTAATGAGGAGGCAATAATGACCGTCATTATGTGCCGTTAAAGGTTACATCACGTGTTGTGTGTGACATGTTTTTGAACACCTCTATGTGGCACCGACTCCTCTGTGGCCCACGCCACTTACAGAACAACAACAAGGTATTCCTGTGTGGAGAAGCTCATGTGATGCACATGTATTTCCATTATTCCATGTATGTGTCTGTGTGTTATTCTGAGTAACTAGAATAAGTCCTGTCCTGATGACACCAAATCCTAACCTGTTTAAATCAAATGAAGTGACGTTTGGAAGTATGGCCTGATGTATAAAGAACAGAATCATAAGGGAACAAACATATTGGTAATGTGTGGTTGAATAGATACACTTTTCTAAGTTTGTCCCAGCTAAGCTCATTGGGCAGTTCAGATGGGCTAAGGAGATGTTAATCGGACAACCAGCTTGAGATACTTCACCTGAACAGATTGCCTGAGCACCAACAACAGCAGCAACATAAGTATAATGTATAATCTATACGTATTTACAGGCCCCACAATTTGAGCAGGTAGCGCAAGGAATTGTGCTTAAATAATAATACACGATGACCGAGATATCAAGATGAGTACAATTGTATTATCAATCACAGCTATTCTTTAGGACAAATCACTCATCCCCAAATCACTCAATCAATCATATTCCTACTATCCCTATCACCCCTGGTCTCAGGCGGTCTCTGTCCCTCTCTACAGATTGGTTCCCTTACCCCCAGGCACCCTATCTTCTTACCTATTTCTCGCCTTCCGAGGACCCCCATGGCTGGGGTGGGGGTAGGCCTCTGCTACCCCCTGCTCCTCGACAAGAGGAGAACAATGCGCCCCCACTCCCAAGCCAGCTTCCTGTACGTCCTGATCTTCTCACTGGTGCTCCATACCAAATATCAAACCATATAAAATTGCTAGTCATCATCTCTGTCTTCCACTTCCACCAGCTGCATATGCCGCTAACATATTGCTGTTGTCCCTGGCCTGCCCTGATCTGTTCACCGGCCTGTTGGTGATGCCCCTGGATGCCCTGTACTTCATCAGCACCTGCTGGATCATGGGCCAGCTGGTGTACGCCTGCCCTACATTCAGTCTGCCATTTACATTTACATTTACATTTAGGGCATTTAGCAGACGCTTTTATCCAAACCGACTTACAAAGAGTACATTTGTCTTCAGAAGGAGAAACATTTTATTGAAGAAAGTCACCAGAACAAGTTTCAAGCATTTCAAGTGCTAGATTAACCACTGCTAGTGAACAATTATAAAGTAGACAGTGGGAGCAAAAGGGCTGAACTCCCGGGTGGCCAGGTGACCCCTGTTTTTTTTTTTTGTCGCTTTAATTTCCGATCCGGCCAATCCTCACGAGGGAAGCGACACAGCGCCTGACCCAAGCACTTGTCATCTCCCGCCTCAACTACTGCAACTCGTTCTTAGCTGGACAACCGTGATAAAACCTTTGCAGCAGATCCAGAACCCAACAGCACGCCTTGTGTTCAGGACTCCGGAGTCACTCCCCATCTTCCGAAAGAGAATATAGACTCACTTGTTCAGAGTTCACCTGAACCCTGCATAACATCGATCCTCCCCTCCTCCTCACCATTTTTAAACATTTTTGTTCGGACAGTCATTTCTTTGTCATGTTCCAAACTAACATCAGTCCAAGTATAGTATATCATCTAGAATTATTTGCACGCCCCAACATTGCAGTAGAAGGAAATGCAGTTATGCACTTAAATCCAAATATATTATTACTGATTTACTAAAATGTGTGCAATTGAATTATCAATAAATATTATTCTAATATTATTCTCTGGTTGGACACACAGATAACTGAGAAGAGAGGATCTCAGGAAGTGACTGCGACGTGTGCGGGGGGGTGGGGGTTAGTTAGTGTGTGTTTAGGGGTTGATGCGTATCACAGGGAGGAGGAGATATAAATTGTTGTACCAATGAGGGATTCAGTTTAGACGCTGCCAGGGCTTCACCCCTCGTCTCGTCTGGTGTCCCTTCCTCCCTACATCCTCTTCATGTTGGCTACCTTACCTCCTTGCTCCCTATCTTCACCCATGTCTCCCATACTGAGGAGCCAGGGGGCTGGCGTGGACCTCTGCTACCCCCTGCTCCTCAACGCCTCCTGCAGGCGGATGATGCGGCCCCGCTCCCAGGTCAGCTTCCTGTACGTCCTGATTCTCTCCCTGGTGCTCCTCACCGTGCTGCTCAACCTGCTAGTTGTCGTCTCCATCTCCCACTTCCGCCAGCTGCACACACCCATCAACCTGGTGCTGCTGTCCCTGGCCTGCTCCGACATGCTCATTGGCCTGTTGGTGATGCCACTGGAGGCTGTGTACTTCATCACTACTTGCTGGTTCCTGGGCCAGTGGGTGTGCATTGTGTTCTATGCCTTGTTCTTCGTGCTGTCCTCGGCTTCAGTGGGAAGCATCCTCTTGATATCGATGGACCGCTACTTGGCCATCTGCCATCCACTGCGCTACACCAGCGAGGTGACAGTGGGCCGGGTGCAGCTGGCGGTGTGCCTGTGCTGGGCCTGCGCTGTCCTCTACAACTGCAGCATCCTATGGGACAGCCTGCGAGAGCCGGGCTTGCACAGCTCGTGCCGTGGGGATTGCGTGGTGGTGGTGGGCGTGGTGTCCGGGATGGTGGACCTGCTGGTGACCTTCTTGGCTCCCATGTCTTTGGTGGTGGTGCTATACCTCAGGGTGTTCGCCGCGGTACTGTCCCAGGCACGGCAGATGAGGTCGTCCCGGGTGGTGGGGACGGTGGCCAGGAGGTCTGAGCTGAAGGCTGCTGTGACACTCGGCGTGGTGGTGGTGGTCTTCCTCATGTGCTCTTGTCCCTACTTCTACCCATTGTTTGCGGGGCAGGACATGTCCGACAATGTTGCAGCCGGGGTCTGGGTGACCTGGCTGCTGACCTTGAACTCCTGTCTGAACCCGCTCATGTATGCCTTCTTCTACCCCTGGTTCAGGAAAGCCATCAGACTCATCGTCACCCTGCAGATCTTGCAGCCAGACTCCTGTCAAGTCACCCTTTTCTAGGCTGCACTAGAAAGGTTGGATCTGCAGTGTTTCAGAAGTTTAACAATGAAGGAGAAGGAAGTTTTTATTGTTATTTTATGAATTGCTTACGCATTATTAATCAGCCTTATGCAGTCTAACAGATCATTTCTAAACTGAACATTCCTTAAAACAAACCTTGAATATTAGGACAAACATACTGATAAAGAAAAGTGTATGACAACTCTAGACACAGCACATAATTAATCAATTAAATTATCAATCAATTAAGACACCTGAATTATGTCAGCATACACTATAATGAATGGCAATTACATATTTTTATTATATGTGTGCAATGTATAGGCATAAGGATTAGAATAGATAGGCAGATGTGCATATTTATGTCTCTCTACTGCAGTGTCAGTATCTACAATTATGTCTGTCTGTTCCTCTGTAGAGTGTCAGCAACTGCAGGTTGTCTGTCTGTCAACTGAAGAGAGTCAACACAAACACTCGTACACACACTCCCACCAACACACACACACACGCACACACACACACATTCAGACGTAGCTTTGCATGCACAAACACAAATACACAATGAACATTTGCACTTTGCATACACACACACACACACACACACACTACACACAACAATTCTTTATATTACTTATGTTATCTTTTATTGTATTGTATAGTTTTTATATTGCTGCTATTGTTGATGAGCTGAAACCCAAAATTGTTCCTATTTTATATCTGTATAATGGTGTAAGGAAATCAAGGACTCTTGAATCTTAATAAAGTTCAATAGATGAATCGATTTTTATTGTTTTGTTTGTGTCTTGCTTTAACAGTATGTGCCTATGAAGATTGCATAATGAAAGTTCAGTTTCAAGATGCTTGAATTATTAGATGCCAACACTGAATTATCTAACCTAGTGGTACTTAACCTGAGTTCGACCGAACCCCAGGGGTTCGTTGAGTCACTCTCACTCTTCGGCAGGGGTAAAGACCAGAGGCAAATTCTGTAAGACTGCAAGGGAAGCTCAGCTTCCCTTAAAATGTCCAAAATTAAATGGCCAATTATGTACAGTTGTGTATTTCACAGGCATTTCATTGACTACAAATGCATTATAGCAACTTAATCTCGAAGATGAGTTTGTTCATCATCAGCGACTTATCACAAGTCGACTGACTCCATTTTGTTAACCTCTCATACATTCGCGTAGCATCAATGCATTTCCCCGTAGGAGCCGAGCGTCCATTCACTTCAATGGGACTGCATGAGACAGCTTTTTCATTGCCTTGAAACTCGACGGTCATTGAATAAGCATGCCAAAATGATAAAAATGTTGTCCCGCCCGGACGCTGAGCGTCTCTGGGGGTGAATGGAGCTGTGGACCTCGGCTGGCCTGGACGCTGATCTTCCGCATGATGATTGGAGGATCAGTCGAAAGGTTGAACCCCGTTTTGATTGACAGCTATTTCGAGATATAACACTGTCAATTCGGTTTGGGCGCTCAGTCCCATCTCGGATTTTGCAAGTGAAGTCAAAAGACAAACTGCTACCCATTTCTTGGTATTTTCTTGGCGAAATTGCTTGACCCTTTCCATTGTTTATTTCTTACACTGTAAATAAAACACACTCATAGTATTTCCTTGTTTCAATTTAACATATTTTGATACTGTTGGCTAAGTCGGAGTGAACTAGCTCTTCAGCTAGCAAAAGGAACGGAGGGCAGAATTTACCTATAAATTAATAAATAACTTTTATGATGTAGGCCGTCAATGAGAAGACCAGCAGCCACCACTGGTCAAGACACACACAGTATAGTCCGGTTCCAGTGAATCAGAAAAGTTATGTTAGTTAACAATGTTATGTTTTTGTGTGAAATTCATGTTTTGTTGGTTTTGTGCTTTGAACACAGTGATTTTAAAATATATACCTATGTTTTGAAGAAGTCATGTTTTATTTTTCCAATTACGAGGGGTTTGGTGAATGCACTGATGAAGCTTGCAGGGTTCAGTACCTCCAATAAAGTTAAGAACCACTGCCCTAAACATAAAAGTCTCAACAACCCCGTTAATCATTTGCACAAAAATAATGGTGCACCCCAGTGGGCCACTACAATATACATCCTTAAACATAATCATCATTCTATTTCCCCTCGATGAGAAGAAATTAATTGGCTCATCTAATCAGTCAAATTAATCACACAGGTGTGTAATGTAAAGATTTGTTCTGTACACTGAAACTCATCAATCATAATGTTCTTTTTTATTTTATTTAATTTTTACAAATTCTCATAATTTCTACAATGCAGCACTTAAAGTACTTTTCTTATCTGTGGAATTGTACATGGTCATATGATTCTTGCCCTTTTTGGGTTATATCTTTGAGGCGCCTCTCTAGCGTGTACTGGCTATGTGAGAGGTGGCTAACCTGTGATCTTTAACACATAGCTAGGGATTCAATTATCAACGTATTATTATCAACTAATGTGTACAGTGCTACTTCCTTTTTTAAATGAAATACACTTTCCCTTTTAACCAGTGCAGGAATTATTAATCTAAACCAAATATGTAACTGTCATTCCCTTAAATCACAATTTTAGCATCAGTTATTAACATTGAAGTTACCATTCACTAGAATTTGTACGTAATTTCCTACTAGAATTACATGTCTTACTCAACCTAAAACATCAACGTAGTAGTCAATGATCACAACTGTTTTATAAAAAAGTACGATTTACTTAGTATTAGAAAAGTAGTTCAAGGTTAATTGCATTCAAATCTCACATTGCATTCACATAAACCATTGAAAACAACATGGGCCCAAGAAAAGAAAATACCCGGCAATAAACTATGCTAATGTTCAAATACCCAGTTCAACGTTGCAGGCCTGAATGCTCACTCGTGTGCATTGTACCCTTAAACAAATGGCTAATTCACCACGCAGGCAAACAAAATAATGGGAATGTAGCTTCCATTCACTTCTCATATATTACCACTCTCTCTCCGACCCCTTTTTTCCTCGGCATGCGTCTTTCTCTCCTTACTCCCCCCCTGTCATCTCACCTTAGAAGTGATTGTCACATTCACCAGAGTTCAAGAAAAATAAATTAATCCACAAAACATTTGCTCAACCGTTTATTATACAACAAATATTTAACATTTTAAATGCTGCATTCACCAAAACATTAACGTTACCCAAATGCATTTCTCTCATAGAAAAGCATTGCTGGTCAATGAATGTTAACATTTTTAACCTTAACTTGTATTTATTCAACTATGACCTTATCTATTTATCCATATTCTGATGAATAATTTCAACAGCGTTACATCTTCATTGTTGAAAGCACGTATTGTTAGTCAGTTTGGACAAAAGAGTCAGCTAAATGAATATAATATAATCATTCTCATGCATTTAAAACATGTAATCAGTCAAATGCTTCTAGAGTCTCTTTATCAATGTGGTTTATGAACACCTGTCTGACGGCCCACCTGTTGCAGAACCCCCTCCTCCTGACAACCAACCTGCTGTGAAACCCTGACTACAAGCCCATTGCCTCATCTTTTTCCTGGCCTGACCTACCATTATACATTCTTTGTTGTCCTCAGTAAACCCCTTTATTATATACATTCTGTGTCTACATTCTCTGAGTTGAGCCGCTGGGCCCACTCACTCCTCGTGCTATGTTAGTCTAGATAATAATAATCTCTAGATAATAATAATCTAATAATCTAGACAAATCAAGCAATTAGGTTGTATCCACTTATAAAGGCCTGCCTTCATTATAGTCAACTTGGACACTTTGACATTGTAGACACTTTGACACAAGTTTTCATCCTCTTTGTTTCCTGTCTGTGGCTTGAGGCCGACATCTAACCAGACCTTACCCCTCACAGTTCTCTTGGATTCGACCGGGAGGTTGTACCACTGGTTGTTGATACTGAGCCACTCAACTATTGAGACACAGGCCCACAACAGTAAGCTGTTTTCAGGAAATATTCCCGAGTCCCTGTCCCTTTACATCATTAACTGTCAATATACCCCCATGGTGCTGGGTTAAATGCATTTATGCACTTTAATCAATTATAATCAATCAATCAATATATTATATAATCAATATATTATTGCTGATTTACTAAGATGTGTGCAATTGTATTATCAATCAATATTATTCCAATGTAAAATTCATTCATCATTCAATGTTGGCCAATGCTCCTCTGCCATGGTTGGACACACAGATAACTGAGAAGAGAGGATCTCAGGAAGTGACTGTGATGTGCGGGGGGGTGGGGGTTAGTTAGTGTGTGTTTAGGGGTTGATGCGTATCACAGGGAGGAGGAGATATAAATTGTTGTACCAATGAGGGATTCAGTTTAGATGCTGGTAGGGCTTCACCCCTCATCTCATCTGGTGTCCCTTCCTCCCTACATCCTCTTCATGTTGGCAACCTTACCTCCTTGCTCTCTATCCTCAGTCATGTCTCCCATACTGAGGAGCCAGGGGGCTGGGGTGGACCTCTGCTACCCCCTGCTCCTCAACGCCTCCTGCAGGCGGATGATGCGCTCCCGCTCCCAGGTCAGCTTCCTGTACGTCCTGAGCTTCTCCCTGGTGCTCCTCACCACGCTGCTCAACCTGCTAGTCGTCATCTCCATCTCCCACTTCCGCCAGCTGCACACGCCCACCAACCTGGTGCTGCTGTCCCTGGCCTGCTCCGACCTGCTCATCGGCCTGTTGGTGATGCCAGTGGCTTCTGTGAACCTCATCAGTACTTGCTGGTTCCTGGGCCAGTGGGTGTGCGTTGCATTCTACATCTTAAGCTTTGTGCTGAACTCGGCGTCAGTGGGGAGCATCCTGCTGATATCGATGGACCGCTACGTGGCCATCTGCCATCCTCTACACTACACCAGCGAGGTGACAGTGGGCCGGGTGCAGCTGGCGGTGTGCCTGTGCTGGGCCTGTGCTGTCCTCTACAACTGCAGCATCCTATGGGACAACCTGCAAGAGCCAGGCATGCACAGCTCGTGCCTCGGAGATTGCGTGATGGTGGTGGACATGGTGTCCGGCCTGGTGGACCTGCTGGTGACCTTCTTGGGTCCCGTGTCTTTGGTGGTGGTGCTATACCTCAGGGTGTTCGCCGTGGCACTGTCCCAGGCACGGCAGATGAGGTCGTCCCGGGTGGCGGGGACGGTGGCCAGGAGGTCTGAGCTGAAGGCTGCTGTGACACTCGGCGTGGTGGTGGTGGTCTTCCTCGTGTGCTTTTGTCCCTACTTCTACCCGTCGTTTGCGGGGCAGGACAATGTTGCAGGCGGGTCCTGGGTGGCATGGCTGCTGTACTTCAACTCCTGTCTGAACCCGCTCATGTACGCCTTCTTCTACCCCTGGTTCAGGAAAGCCATCAGACTCATCGTCACCCTGCAGATCCTGCAGCCAGACTCCTGTCAAGTCACCTTTTTCTAAGATGCACTGAGAGATTGGATCAGCAGTGTTTCAGAGGTTTAAGAACAGAGAAAACTAGAGTTTCAATGCAGATAATTTTTATTGATGAATTGCTTATGTATTACATATATTATGTACATGTAAACACATAATTCAAAGAACATAAATTAAGTCAAGTCAAAATATGTGTCAGCATACTATGAATTGCAATTAGATATTATAAATAACAAGAAAACTCATGGATGTATAGGCCTAGCAAAAATAGTAGATTGCATTTTTTATTAGAATAAATTAGACAATTTTTACTCTTATTTTTGTGAGATATATTGCGTGTAGAATAAATATTGCATAATTCAAGTACAAAATGTAATGTATGTGTTCAATTAAGCTGTCCAATAATCTGTCTGAATCTAAGTTAGTGTAAGCCAATAAAATGACCTTTATAGGAAAATAATTGGTCATATTGTCATTCTCCATTAAAAAATACACCTATTTGAGGAGAGGGTGTCTTCCAAAGCCTCTGGAGTTTATGTTGCTCTCCTGCACTCATATTTCTGTTGTTTTATGCAATTTTATGCAAATATATAAGCAAGACAATGAATGTGTATTGTCTTGACTGTTTTGTTATGCACAATGTAATACAGACAGACAGACAGACAGAAGTACTTTAATAATCCTCGACGGAAATTGCATAATAATAATAATAATAATAATAATAATAATAATAATAATAATAATAATAATAATAATAATGATGATGATGATAATAATAATAACAGTAATATGGGGAGGGGGGTTAGCTAGGGAAGGCAAGTCTCAAGTGGAGGGTTTTTTAAATGATGAATTGGCAATGAGTACCACAGAGAGGGGTGACTGAAACGGCCCTGTCTCCCCAGGTTCAGTGCGTGGTCCTGGGGATGTTCAGGAGGTTGGATCTGAGGCATTGGGCGGAGTGGAGTGGAGGAGTTTGGAGCGGTAGGATGGAGCCAGGTTGTTGGCAGCCTTGTAGGTAGTGATCCAAAGTGTTGACCATATGTCCTTTAGGTACCTTTTCTAATAAAAGAGTACACTCCGAGTATACTCCTGGTGTACTTGACCCAGAGGTCACCTAGTAATGACATCACTTCCTATAGGGTTAGAGCCTCCAAAACGTAGGTAGAGCTTAATGATTATGTTGATTCATATTAAAAAGAACAGATGTCTCTGTCTCTAATTCTGTGCCCCCATTAATGGTGTTTTTGCATCACTTTCTGTAGGGATACTACGCCTATGTTGTAGTCTTTTGAAGATATTTTTCATCAGCCTTTTACTTTATTGATTGCATACACGCACCATAAACCTTCTGTATATGTATGTCATAAGTATCTTGTCAAACTAATTGTTTTTATAAAACAAACCATTCAAATTGACTTGAATGGGTGAAGCAAAGCAAACACAAATGTCCGGGTGGCCCCACAAAAATCAGCCCAAAGAAGAAGAAGAAATGCCACCCCTGGGTCACTAGAAAATCTATGTTTTTATTGAAATAATAATCAGTTGCCTAAATAACAGAACAAAACATCAACAAAAAATGAAAAACAACCTATTCTGTTGTTACATTTGGAAACCACGTTGTTTACGTTGGATGCGTAACTTTAATGGGATATCTCTCCCTACTACCTTTCTCCACTTCATTCTTAATGAGGAGATAATAATGACCGTAATTATGTGCTGTTAAAGGTTACATCACATGTTGTGTGTGACATGTTTTTGAATACCTCTATGTGGCACAGACACCTCTGTACCACACCCCACTTACAGAACAACAACAAGGTATTCCTGTGTGGAGAAGCTCATGTGATGCACATGTATTTCCATTATTCCATGTATGTGTCTGTGTGTTATTCTGAGTAACTAGAATAAGTCCTGTCAGGATTTGCAGTACAATGTATCAGGGTATCACTTATCTACAGCACAAAACTTTTGGTTGCCAGGTTGAGCGTGGAGCTGCACATTTGTTGCAAGGATACTCAGGCTCTTTCCATCCTGCCAATTGCAGCCGGCCCGTTCCTTGGTCTCAACCGCAAACAAATGTTGCCCAAAATGTTTCTCCAACGCAATGGTGAGGGCCTGGAAGTTAAAGTGCTCTGCGGTTGTGAGATGAAGAAGTACCTGCAGTGCCTTTCCCTCCATTGCCACTGTCAAGTGGAAAACAGTGTCCTCATCTCCCCACCACCTGCACCGTGCCGTAAGCCATACCTGGGTGACAAAGGGTTCTCAGGGCGTCAGCGCTGTATCGTGGCAGCTTAGCGTAAGATCAATGTACAACCATGGTTGGCGGAAGGCTGGACATAGGGGTTGTTTGCGGTATTGCTGGGGTGGACTCCACATCAACCATGGCTGGTTGGAGCCATGGCCTCTCTAGACATTGGTGTCGCAGTCTCCCCAATTGTTACTGGGTGGAGAATGAACTCAAGTTGTCTCCCATATTGCACCTGGAATTTCCTCTTCATTCTCTGGCACCATCTGGTTGGACCACCTGACCCGTTCACCGGTCCATTTCCCGAAATCGCATCTTCATCAAGAAATTCCATCCGTCCCACTACGCTGTGAAACAAATGTACCCAAATCAGAGGTTTATCTTAACAACCCCAATAACCATTTGCACAAATATAATGGTGCACCCCTGTGGGGCGCTACAATATACATCCTGAAACATAATCATCATTCCATTTCCTCTCGATGAGAAGAAATTAATTGGCTCATCTAATCAGTCCAAATAATTACACAGGTGTGTCATTTGTTCTGTACGCTGAAATGCATAATTCACAATGTTCTTTTCTTTCAATTCTTTTTTTTCAAATTCTCATAATTTCTACAATGTGGCACTTAAAGCACTTTTCTTATCTGTGGAATTGCATGGAGTCATATGATTCTTGCAGTTTTTGGGTTATATCTTCACTGTTGAAAGCACTTGTTAGTCACTTTGGCCAAAAGACTCACCTAAAATAGTGTAACGTAATCATTCACATGCATTTAAAACATGTAATCAGTCAAACGCTTCTAGAGTCTCTTTATCAACATGAACACCTCTCTCCAACCTCAAGCAGCTATAGCAGGCTTCGCCAATTCTTACTGTTTTATCCAAGCTTACACTCATCATTACAGTCAATACCACAAGCTGCATTCCTGTGCTTTTTTCTCTGGAAGGCATGCCACCCATGTGAAATGATGATATGGGAGACTGGAAGCTCCAGCAGGGAAATTAGCATTGGAGGAGTGGCGTCAGCCTCCAGTGGCTGGAGGGCACTGAGCACCCATTCACTGTTTGAATGGAAGGCCAAAACCTGTCCTACATTCAGTCCGCCAAAAGGCTGAACTCCCGTTTGGCCAGGTGGGCCCTGTTTTCTTTTTTGTTACTTTAATTTCTTGACCCAAGCACTTGTTATCTCCCTGTTATCAATCAATATTATTGTAAGGTAAAAATCATTCAGTGTTGGCCAGTGCTACTCTGCCCTGGTTGGACACACAGATAACTGAGAAGAGAGGATCTAAGGAAGTGACTGTGACGTGTGGGGGGGTGGGGGTAGTTAGTGTGTGTTTAGTGAATGGGAGGGGTTGATGTGTATCACAGGGAGGAGGAGATATAAATTGTTGTACCAATGAGGGATTCAGTTTAGATGCTGGTAGGGCTTCACCCCTCATCTCATCTGGTGTCCCTTCCTCCCTACATCCTCTTCATGTTGGCTACCTTACCTCCTTGCTCACTATCCTCACCCATGTCTCCCATACTGAGGAGCCAGGGGGCTGGCGTGGACCTCTGCTATCCTCTGCTCCTCAATGCCTCCTGCAGGTGGATGATGCGGCCCTGCTCCCAGGCCAGCCTGCTGTACATCCTGATCTTCTCCCTGGCGCTCATCACTGCACTGCTCAACCTGCTAGTTGTCGTCTCCATCTCCCACTTCCGCCAACTGCACACGCCCACCAACCTGGTGCTGCTGTCCCTGGCCTGCTCCGACCTGCTCATTGGCCTGTTGGTGATGCCACTGGAGGCTGTGTACTTCATCACTACTTGCTGGTTCCTGGGCCAGTGGGGGTGCATTGCGTTCTACGCCTTGCTGTTCGTGCTGACCTCCACTTCGGTGGGAAGCATCCTCTTGATATCGATGGACCGCTACGTGGCCATCTGCCATCCACTGCGCTACACCAGCGAGGTGACAGTGGGCCGGGTGCAGCTGGCGGTGTGCCTGTGCTGGGCCTGTGCTGTCCTCTACAACTGCAGCATCCTATGGGACAGCCTGCGAAAGCCAGGCATGCACAGCTCGTGCCGCGGGGATTGCGTGGTGGTGGTGGGCGTGGTGTCCGGGGCGGTGGACCTGCTGGTGACCTTCTTGGCTCCAATGTCTGTGGTGGTGGTGCTATACCTCAAGGTGTTCGCTGCCGCACTGTCCCAGGCACGACAGATGAGGTCATCCCGGGTGGCAGGGACAGTGGCCAGGAGGTCTGAGCTGAAAGCTGCTGTGACGCTCGGCGTGGTGGTGGTGGTCTTCCTCGTGTGCTTCTGTCCCTACTTCTACCCGTCATTCGCAGGGCAGGACATGTCCGACAATGTTGCAGCCGGGTCCTGGGCGGCCTGGCTGCTGTACTTCAACTCCTGTCTGAACCCACTCATGTATGCCTTCTTCTACCCCTGGTTCAGGAAAGCCATCAGACTCATTGTCACCCTGCAGATCTTGCAGCCAGACTCTTGCCAAGCCAAGATTTTCTAGGCTGCATTAGAAATATTTAGTGATTCAGAGGTTTAACAATGAAGGAGAAAGAAGTTTTTATTCATGAATTGCTTGTATATTATTAATCAGCCTTATGCAGTCTAACAGATCATTTCTAAACTGAAAATTCCTTAAAACAAACCTTGAATATCAGGACAAACATACTGATAAAGAAGTGTGTATGACAACTCTAGACACAGCACATAATTAATCAATTAAATTATCAGTCAATTAAGACACCTGAATTATGTCAGCATACACTATAATGAATGGCAATTACATATTTTTATTATATGTGTGCAATGTATAGGCATAAGGATTAGAATAGATAG
>OMKQ01100036.1:0-10540 GCA_900302335.1 Phycis phycis
ACACTGGTACCATATTTGTACATAGCCATTTTTTCTCATTTTGCATTTTAACCTAGCAATTGGAATGCTCGAAACTTGTTCTGGTGACTTGCTTACTGTATTAACAGCAATGAAATGTTTCACCTTCTTCTGACAAATGTAGTTATTGTAAGTCGCTTTGGATAAAAGCATCTGCTAGACGTAAATGCTTTTTAACAGGACTCCTCAATAGTACCAGAAGTGGGATTCAAACCAACACTTCCAGAGGAAACTGGGAACTCATGGTAGCGCCATAGACCACTCGGCCGTCCTGACACCTTACGCTAAACGTCTTACGGAAATCAAATACCAGAGTGCGAACCCTAATACCATTGAATTTCGTCGGAAACTCAGTAAAAGTTAGTAAAAGTCATTGCTTAATGCAGGGAACTCACACATTCTTGTTTTCATGAGGTTTATCCCGGGTTTGATTCCCCGCTAATGCAAGCGGGGAATCAGATAAGATTTGTTCTGTAACTCTATGTAGCCACATTGTATGTGAGGATTACTGGGTGACACATCTTGCTGAATGTCAGGCCAATTAAGTAAAAAGAAACATTGTTAACAACTCCGAAATTTTGATAGTAACTTTGCTTTTCATTTGGTTTCCTCATAAGTAGTGTCAGAAGTGGGATTCAAACCCACACCTCCAGCGGAGACTTACCGAGCATCCCATCCTGACCATGAAGAAGAAAGCAAGCATCGGAAAGCAAGCGTCGGTTGTCAATTGTAAAACTCAGTGTTTCAGTGGTAGATTGCAATCTGCCCAAATCCGCCGTACATTTGAACAAGTCTAGCATTGGTGGTTCAGTGGTAGAATTCTCGCCTGCCACGCGGGAGGCCCGGGTTCGATTCCCGGCCAATGCATGATCCCTTTTACGTTGGGAGTAAACATTATTGTTCAGACCAGATGACTTCGCAAGGAAGTCAACGCTGTCTTCTTGCTCAAAGACATCTACTTCCACTAAAAACACACTACTATAATTAAGAGAAAAATGCACCCTCTCCCCGTCGGGGAATTGAACCCCGGTCTCCCGCGTGACAGGCGGGGATACTGACCACTATACTAACGAGGAGCTGTTCAAAAAAATGCTCCTAAACAAACACAAACACTTTTGACGTCTATAAGTGTAAACGCGAGTCTTTCAATTCTGTGAGCCAAAATCAAAGAGTGTATTCTCGCTTAAATTACACTTCTTAAAGAATTAAACGATTGCTTCTTGCTACATACACCTACTGCCACTACAATGACTCCACATTGCCCTGTTCCTCTGAAATTATGGTTCAGTGGTAGATAGCAGGCAAAGTTACGTTATGGATGGAAACGTCATCAAAATATTGGATCGGAACCCACGTTCGAATTCTTTAAATAGCAAGTATTGGTTGTTCAGGGGCGTGGTTACAGTCGCTGTGGATAGTTACTTAAATCAAGGGTAAAATTTATTGAAATCAAATATGGTTTCTTGCTCAAAGACAGGAAGTAAAATACCCTACGATGAAAGTGGTAAAAAAAAAAAAAAAACTATTGCCTCCCCGTCGGGGAATTGAACCCCGGTCTCCCGCGTGACAGGCGGGGATACTGACCACTATACTAACGAGGAACTGTGTTAGTCAATTGTCCTCGTAGTAAACAAACACGTTTGTGTCTACAGCTGTAACTGAGTGTGACGAATTCAATTCTGGGAGCCAAGATTCAGCAGGGGACAAGCATCGGTTATCACTTGTAGAACTCTCACCGGCCATGATTTACTGCCAGAACCGATGCCAGACCAATACAACCCTTAAGATCAGTTCCGACCCACAATGTAAGAGCAGAGGAGAATGCTGCTCGGCCATCCTGATACGGAACTAAATATGTACAAAGACGTTTGTTAAATGATGTGAAACTTCTCATGGAAAACAGTGATTGCTTCTTTCTCACAGACACCTCCTCATCCTAGAATAGCACTCCATTGATTGTGTTGGGGTGAGTAAATGTTCCCATACTTTAACGCCACTATAACGAGGAGCTGTGCGGAGGGCTAGCCCTTGAGTAGCGAATCAGTTAAGCCCGCCTGTGAAGCCGTATCCCTATCCCTATCCATCGTTTTAATTCGATTTTTCTGTTCAGCGAGTAATTACAACTACAATCCTTCTTGACTACTCACTCTCTGCTGACAACAACGACAGATTACAGCTTGCTCTGTGTTTTGGTCTCGAGAGAGGCCCTGGTATTTTCGGTTTTCGTTCTTTTTTTGGACCACAATACAGATTAGCGCCGCCTGTCGTTTTGGAGACATTACATCCCGCGCAAGCGAAAAACGTACGGCGTCGTCTGTAGTTGTCTAGCTCGGTGTGTATTTCACAATTATTATTTTTTTTACCGAATCGGTGAGATTATGGCCCGACTGCGATGGCGAGGCGATTACACATGTTATCCGAGGCGATTACACATGTTGAATCGGATGAAAACAATGCCGACATTAACGACGGCCGACCTCACCGAACACACCAAAGAGACTCATGTCACCGACCTCGCAAGACTCTCCGGCGACCGATTTTCGGCGCGGTGTGTGGGCGCCTTTAAAGGGTCCAATCTTTCCGCACTTGGTCTGACACATGACGAAGGGAGACTGACTTATGGCTCTTTCATGCAAGTCATCATTTAGATAGGTTTGTGGCCACCGTACGAACAATAAGCCCGCACGCGCAAACAAGCCCTGATTTTGCTTTTATTAAGTTTGCTTAAGAAGTCGAACTAAGCATTGGTGGTTCAGTGGTAGAATTCTCGCCTGCCACGCGGGAGGCCCGGGTTCGATTCCCGGCCAATGCATCATCCTTTTTATATTTTTTCCACCGTGTGGGGGGCTTTTTTTGCTTTCCAAACTCTACCACCTTGAGTTGCAGCAAGTTTAATTTGGAGACCTTTTAGTAATTCAAATCATCACACGATTACATATTAGTGTCTTTCACTTACATTTGTAATTCCGGACAGCCAGAATGCTTCCAAGTCTTTAATCATTCCAAAGCATTATACCGGATTTGAGAATAAATTAGTTGTAACATGTTAATAATTTTATTTCCTTCATTCAATCTAATATTGAGAAATATTAGATTATTTTGTATGTATGTATGTGTGTGTATATATATAGACTGTTCTTTGAATCTTTCAGTATTTGAATTTATTTCAACATTAATTTTTATAGTGGAAAACAAAGCATTCAATTGCAATTTAATTTACAAATGAATGAACATACCAATCCAGAATGGTTGCAGTGATAATAAAAAGCTATTTCCATTAGACCACAAGCCCCTTTCTTATGAAGAATGACCGTACAATATCTCTTAAGTGGATATATAGTGACAATGACATATATCTAATATCCATTTTACACCCATAACCTAATAGTAACCAATTAAAACATAACGCCGTACAAAGCATTTATATTATTGTAATGCAACAGGAAGATTTTACAGAATAACTGTAAAAACTCATAGGACAACGCCTAACACTTTTATGGCGAATCTAATAACGCACAAACAAATGATGTCATCACATAACACTATCAACATACAAATGTATCATAATCAATCAATCCACTCCACATTCTATTGTATATACCTTCACATATCAAGTTACCTCAACGCATACAGTGCTGAAATATATGTTAAAGCAGCCATAGACATACAGTGTGCATATCCATTGCACTTGTGCATTGCACTTGTACATCACACTTGCACACATTGCAGGTAAAAGGTCAACTGCTCCATTCGTATCTGTTATGGGTAAAGGGGCATTTAGCAGACGCTTTTGTCCTTCTGATTTGTCTAACTGTACATGTTATGGTGAGTGAGGGTATTTGCGGAAGAAAATAGATCTGTTTAGGTCTGTTTAGAGCACAACTGTCCCCAATAAATAACACTCCATCATAGCCCTTAGAACAATAAATGGTTATTATACACAAAGATAACATGACATGCAATATATATTTATATATATTTTCAAGTGTCTTTTGAGAGCTCAGGTTTCCTCCAGCACAGGGATTCCAAATCCATATTACCATCCAAAACCCTGAATTAGAGTTGTTTTGCAGGCAATAAGTTTATGAAAACATTGGATCAGAACCTATGTTCAAATTCTTTAAATAGCAAGTATTGATGGTTCAGTTGTTAATTTCTTCTCAAGGAAATCAAAGATTGCTTTTTGCTCACATACATTTAGTAAAATAAGACTAGGATAAGAGTGAAGAAAAACGTTGCTTCTCCCCGTCGGGGAATTGAACCCCGGTCTCCCGCGTGACAGGCGGGGATACTGACCACTATACTAACGAGGAGCTGTGCACACGAGTGTTCCTCGACATTAACAAACACTATTACGTTTACAGGTGTAAATGTGAGCCTAATAAACTCAAATATATGTCAGGCAAAATTCGGAAGAAATCAAGTATCGGTTTTCAGTTGTAGAACTCAGTAGTTCAATGGGAAATTGCGAAACCACCAAATTCCCCACAGTAATCACACACACCAAGCATTGGTGGTTCAGTGGTAGAATTCTCGCCTGCCACGCGGGAGGCCCGGGTTCGATTCCCGGCCAATGCATGAAACCTTTTGAACTCCCATTACCATCCAAAACTCTGAATTAGAGTTCACTATTCTTTCAATTTCCCCAAAATTGTATTTTTTGTGATAGAAAAAAAACCCTTGGTGTCAAAGCAGTACAAGGCTGAGCGAAGGTACAAGTCCAGCCATTCCATAAGCCAAACAGTAGAGGGTCCTGGCGTAGTGTCACAGCCAATCCCAAGCTTTGGCACGTGAGTAGCACAACATTTCATGTTAAGTGCCACCGAGACAGCGAGTGAGTGAGTGTGGATCCCCGATAGGCTCACGTGGGATCATGTGCATTTCCTCTCCCCTGTGAATCCCTATACAAAGACCGAACACAACGAGAGCACCTTCTCCGGAGGTGTCCCGTGCTGTGGGTTGCAGCAGTGGGGGTGCAGTCGTAAGGCAGGACTAACTCTGTCTCCGGGCGATACTGAGCAGACAACAAACGATGAGTGGCATGGCATGCATTCTTTCTTTGTATCTTCCCTGTGTCGTGAGTAAAAAAAGAGAACGTCAGCCTTCAACAAGCTTGTTCCGTGCTGATTGTCGGGTCAAAATGTGTGCGACGCCCCGGGGTGAGCGACGGCTACCGAGATGGACTGGATTTCCCCAGCAGCTGGTGAAGCCCAGGAGGCATGAGGAAAGGCCGCTCCGCGCTGCCGTCGTTCCGCTCCAGGTCTTCACCTGCTCAGAGGGAGGACGTTTGGTGTCAAAATAAAAGTCTCAATGTATAGCGCGAAAGACTCCGTTGCACACTCTCAAACTTTACGCGCTTCACGCCGCTGTGAAGCGACACCGCTTGTTGTGAGTTGCTTACAGAAGCAGAGGAAGAGTGTGTCCACACACATGGCGTACACGCTGAAGAAGCCATGAGCGATCAGATAGGACCCCAGGAACACTGTCTAGTGGGAAGAACATAGTGACAAGACTGGCATTTAGTTTGGTTTTTGGTACGGTATGTTTGTCTTAAAATGTACTTGTCTGCATGTCAGCTACATTTTTGATCATGTTCGTATCTGTGTGTGTGTGTGCGTGTGCGTGTGTGCGTGTGTGTGTGTGTGGGTGTGTGTATATGTGTGTTGCGGGTGGGTGTGTGTGTGTGTACCACTATCGGGACCCAATAATAGTTGAGATCGGGCACTTCCACGAAAATAGTGAGCTTTCTGTCAAAGACGAAAAATGCCAGCACACCTGCAACACACAAATACACACACACACACACACACACAAACAAATGACCAATGTAAGAGGGACCCAAAGGACTACAAGCACCATGCTACTACTGTGACTCACCAACTCCACCTGCGATGAGCAATTTTCCGAGAAACAACAGAAAGTCAGTCACTCTGTCGAGAACAGCCACCCTGTAGGGAGGAGGAGAGAGATTTCATCCCCAGGATTCAGGAGGAAATGTCGTTGCAATTCTCTCTTTTAACTTTTGGATTGAAAAATGTCACATAAAGCGCAATAATTGCAATAATTGTTTGGAAACGGTGCCATATTTTGGACAAGTCACCCACCCAAAAAGCCCCATTTTGGTGTGTGGAGAAAAAACGTTCGGGAAATCAAATCTAATTTGAATTGCTGCAGAACCCCCCCCCCCCCGTGGTGTAGACTGTCATCAGCACGTAACGCGAAGGCACACGTTGATGCACGCCAGCTGTTCCTCTCTTCGTTGTGCCAAGCTCGGGCTCACCTGACGACGTTCCTCATCAGCAGGAAAAAGGCCTCCCTGGCCGACGTGCAGAAGTTTGTGCCGTAGATGGCCACCTGAATGAGGGAGGAAGGGTGCAGTGTTAGCGCTGGGATTTGGACCTTAGCGTATTTAAAAAGAACGACACACACACACACACACACACACTTTGAAGGAAACAATAAAAAGGGATGTGGTGGGTTTAAAAAGTTGTAAAAGTTTAAAAATGTACGTTCAGATATAAATATGGACTCAAATTGCCCTCTGTGGGTGAAAGGCATACTATTAGAAGAGTTAGCGAGTAGTTTTTTGTTTTAATGAGGTAACGTCAATCAAACATTCTGCATTGCCAGAATGTTTGCCCCTCCCTCTCCCCCAATCAGATTTTAGCCTGTGGGAGTGGCTTGGGCAAGAGAGCCTGGAGAGCAGCATGGCCCCGCCCCGCTGTGAATGGACAAGGGTGTGGGACCGCTCCTTCACTTCCATGGACGAGAGCTCACCATGATGTAAGCGTTGCGGTTCATGTAGCGAATGAATCGCTCGAGGCACCAGAAGCAGCACTTCAGGCAGCACAGTAGGAACCGGGCTATGATGTTGTTGGCTCCTGGATGGACACACACACACACACACACGTTTTTTTTACATTTGCATTTAGGGGATTTAACAGACAGCTTTTGTCCCAAGCGACTTACAATCAGTACATCTGTCGTCCATTTGTGGGGTTCAACATGTGGACAGTTGGAGGTGGGGATTGAACTGCCAACCCTCCGGTTAGTGGACGACCCACTCTACCCACTGAGCTACTGCCGCCCACATTAATGAAGGTTATGGTGTTCATCTTAACTAAGGTATTCATTTATAGATTTTTTTAAATAATGTTTAATAACTTAAGATCTTCATTAATAGTTAATCCAACCCTAATTGCAAGGCGCCTCGCTGTTTTATGTGCGGACAACCATTTAAAGTTTGCACCACATCCACATGGTCTGCACCAGCTTTGGGCCTGGGCGGAGACGACGTCACCGTGACGTACCCTGTTTTCAGTGGATCGGATGATGTCGCAAATCATGTCTAACAACAGATCCGCTGTGCTTGGAATTGTTTGACGAGCGGAGATCTGGTCTCGTTGGGGAGAACCTATCGCCAGTCAATCTAGACCCAATGCAGGGAATGCTTCATCTCCAGAACGGATGTCTACGTCTCTGGTACAACCGGGTCCCGTCCGTTTAGTCCGAGAAAGAACTTTCTGTTGACATCGCAATCTCATAATCGTCTCATGGCTTGTTGAAGAGAGATTCACAACACTGGAGAAAACAGGGCCCACGTCACACGGTGTCTTAGGGGTCTGTGGGAGAACATACTGTAGCAGTGTGTGTGTGTGTGTGTGTGTGTGTGTGTGTGTATTGCCAACCTCTTAGTTTCTCATCCAGGTACTCCAGCAGTATCCGGGCGAGCTGAATCACTGACAGAATCAGTGAGCCAAAAGCCAGAGACCCTGTGTGGTACCTACACACATATGCACACACACACACACACACACAAACACACACACACACACACACACACAAACACACACAGCATTACATCTATGACATCTATCTGTCAGCCGTCACCCTGTGACACTGCATTTGTGGGCAGAGCCCAATGTGTCGACCACGTTGTTATCGCCACGGTCTGGGAAGACCTGTAGTTTGTTTTGCCCTTCACCCCACAACCCTTACATTTGATTGAATTAACTATCCATTGTTAAACCCTCCAGGGCGAACACACACACACACACACACACACACACACACACGCCGTCTCTCGCTCTACCTGACAGCCCTGCTGAAGGAGGAGAACAGCGGGCAGGGGGGCACGTCGCGGGGCCTCCTGCGGGCCCAGTAGTAGCTGGCGAAGGCCCCGGCCAGCGTGCACTGCTCCAGGGCCAGGCTGAAGTGGACCAGCCACAGGCAGGCCAGCAGGTTGAAGAGCTGCAGCAGGAACAGGTAGCGGTGGTAGGGGGTCTCTCCTCCGTAGAAGGCGAACGTGCAGCGGGAGCCCTCGCAGGACGCCAGGGCAGCGGTGGCGGCGGCGGCGGCTGTGGAGCCATTGGACGTCCGGTCGAATGTCTGGATGAGGAGGGAGGCAAGCGACAGCGGGGACGGGGTTAGCGCCGACGCTAGCTTTCAGCTGTGTGCGGCTCTACAGGAGTAGCTTAGGGCTAAGGGGCTGCTGTATATGAATGGGCGTGACTAGCTTTGATGCTCGACCAGTTTTACGGTGGTTTATTTGATTTTTAAAGGTAAAAGAGACATGTACAAAATGTAACTTCCCATGACTGCTTTAATGACGTGTGCCTTGTTTTTGAATTATTTATACAAAAAATTATATATATAAAAAAACATGAAGCATACATACATGCAAAACATACATACATAACACATATACATACATACATACATACATACAGTACATACATACATACATACATACATACATACATACATACATACATACATACATACATACATACATTGGTGTGTGTACCTCAGGAGAGCAGGTGTTATTGGCATAGTGACAGGAGGCATCCGGGGACATCACCTTGTAGATAGCCTCACCTGAGGAAGCCAGAAATCTGTCGAGTCGGGTCAAGGTTAGGGCAAATATGGCAAATCTATTGAACTCTACATATTCCACGTCAGGGCGTCTCTTCCCTGATCGGTTCGAAAAATCCATCCAGCATGGATTCTGCTACTCTCTGACTCTTACCCACAGCACCTTTTATTTTTCATTATTTACAGTTGCAGGACTCCTACCTATGAGGATCAAACTGTTCTCCACATGGTCACCTTATCACAGAGACACATACGCGTCATCGATTGGTCGCGAGAGGATACACTGCAGTAACCGCCCAATAGGAGATGCAGAGAGCCAGCAGAAGGAAGGTGATGATAGGATAAAACAGAGAGGACATGATGTAGCCAGTGGCTCTGGAAATGGAAGAACAAAGAAAAGTAAGGCAAGTTCCTTCATGAACTACCATTAAGATGATTCCCGCATTATATAACTCAATAATTACCAGAAATGACTGGTGTGTGACTTATATGAAGACATCACATATAAAACAAACAAATCATGTGTAGATATTAACATTTACACCCCACTTCCTACAACAAGAAAATGGGTTATTGAATAGATTTTTGTATTATGTATTTAAAAAGAATGTATTATTTAAAGAATTATTGGATTTTTTCACCAATAATATTTAATGTTTCCTATGGGTGGGCAAATAATAAACAACATGCAATATACATTTTTATCTTTTTTTTAATCTTAATTAACCATTAAGCATGAATTATAATTTTTTTATTGAGGATAAAGCGGTCCCACAATAAGCCATCACAGTGGCTAGCTACTTCCTGGTAAGTGTGGGGCTCATACTTGCTAGCTTCTCTGAGAAGAGTGATGGCCACGCGGACCCTTCCCCTCAGAAAGATCAACATCAACAAGATGGAGGCTTCCATCGCCCCAAGGGAAACCACTGAGTCATGAAGAAAGAAGAAGAAATAAAACAAAAAACTGAATAATTGCACTATAATTTGGAACAAATAGACAACAAAGAGAATGTAATATACTGTAAAAAAAAATAAATAAATAGAATGTACTTTTTTTTGCAGTCGGGAGACACATAGCAAGTGAACAGATTCACATATAGAGAGGGTAACTTACAGAATATGACCCATGTTTGCCTCAGCTGCAGGTAGACTTGTAGGTCAGTCTGGAGGCCCACCTCCACAATGGCAACATCGGACCCGAGTCTCTTACCGAGACCTGACAGCTCGCGAGAGCAGTACCACATTCCTAACACAAGGCAAAAACACAGACATGAACATCTAAGCAATGGTTTCAGGGTATAGAAAATGACACATACTCTTCCAATCAACAGATATGCATATTTCCAGGCCAGTCGGCGTTCAGAAATATGAATAAATTGAGATGTAATTCTGCAACTCTTTCCATATGATGGGAACAGGTTCAAATAAAACAACACATTAGATTATGAATAATAAGCACACACACACACACACACACACACACACACACACACACACACACACACATTTACAATTTTCACTCGCTCTGTCATTGAGGCCTGGAAATGGTAATGTAAGAAATCACCACTAGATGGCAGTGCACAAAAGGGGGAAAAAAGTCGAACGTCTCCCATAAAACAACCTTATGAACACACACGCGTTGTGTACA
>OMKQ01100040.1:0-13437 GCA_900302335.1 Phycis phycis
CAGGGGTCCTTAAGTTACGGGGGCTCCTTAAGTTACAGGGCCCATTTGGCCCTGAAGGACCGGTGATAAGGACAGATCTCGATATTTTCCTTATTTTTGTTTAAGCTAACAGAGATGACAAATGAAGGCCCCTCTCTAACCATCGAGGACCCAGACTAGAAGGCACAGCTTTGTGGGCGGAGGATAAACACACACACAACGTTTAAGGTACATCCTTGGAGTAATAACAGCAGCCGTAGACACTATCATTGAAACAGTTCACGAAGGTCAGCTGGTGAGACCAGTGTTTGACTCAGCCTTCTGCTTCTAGTTTTTTTTAGGATGGGTCAGTCATTCCAAAGATACAAGCCATTCCAAAGATACAAACCCGTACCATAACTCATACCAGCACACTTTCAGTGGACCTTTTTTTGTTTGAAGAAAGTTTAGAGCAGGGTCAGGTTGTTAAACTTAAGCCTGTTTCTTCCCAGGACTAAAGGAGTATGCAGCCACAGCTCGACCATCCTATGGTGAATGCACCATGGAAGTGCATGGCATTGGGCAGAGGTCAGAGGTCACCTGTGGCCTCTGGTCTCCAGGACAACATCCTTGCAATCTTTAAGACTGAGTGACTCCCTCCCTCACCACTCACACTCTCTTTCATACGCCCTCTCACACACAGACAGGGAGACAGACACACACACCCCTTTGTCCCCAAACTCCAGGGATCAAAAGAGACGCAGGAGTTCCTTCTTCTACCCAAACATTTACAACACGCCAAACACATTTCTATCCACGGCAGTCCCCATGTTTTACTCCTCGCCAAGGGACCACCATGGATGACAAGACAGACTGTGCCTCTCGCCTCTCAGTCACCTTCAGATTACCTATTTGCATTTCAGTTGAACAAGTTGAAGGAACATGAAGAGCAACCAACTATCACGACCAACGCAGCAACACCATTGCCAAATCAAACCCGCGACCAAACCCATGCGTAAAGTTATTACAGTGGTGTAACCGCGGTAATAAAACCCCTGGTTCTTGCACATCTGTATACCCGCTTATCGTGAAACCATTGCAAAATCGGCGCTCACCATATTTTGGACGTAGGTCATTCCTCGATCCTCGTCAAAAGTCGCCCAATGAGGAGTTTAACTGGTTATAAAGTGTGATATGAGTTGAACTAATCTTTGTGTGTATTGATCCGGAGATGCGTTGATCT
The DNA here is from genome assembly GCA_900302335.1 of Phycis phycis. Taxonomy (NCBI): domain Eukaryota; kingdom Metazoa; phylum Chordata; class Actinopteri; order Gadiformes; family Phycidae; genus Phycis; species Phycis phycis. The sequence continues at coordinate 1,202 of OMKQ01100040.1, forward strand.
GCGTCTATGCGCGGACAGGACGGGTCCACCGTGTGCCTCGGTGTGTGTAGATAGAGAGAGGTGCAGACAGACTGCTTGGTACGGACTGTTTCCCTCTCGCAGATTTGAACAGCAGAGGGGCGAAGCGGAGAGAGAGGAGTGGTGACGGAACACGTGCTGCTCGTCCCCCCGTGAGAGTGCACGCACACCCTGGCCTCCACTGGGCTACAGCGCCCTCTAGTGGCCTTGGGAAGATAGTGATGATTTGGAGACAAAATACCACAGTCGACAATTCAGGAGAGACATTTTTATACATTTGCTTGACATGTAGAAGAAAAATACCCGCCGGAAAAAAACCCCACAGGAAGCATGTTTTGTAGAAAACAGTTTAACGTAAGCATGTCTTATACATAATGGTTTCCATTCTATGGTCAGCTATGCCTTTTATATGCCAGCTAGCTATGCCAGCTAAATATGTATCAGAGCGTACTTGGGATATAAAAAAGGTATTGCGTTAAGTGAATATAGCCAGTGCAGTTTGCTATAACATTCTCATTGCTCTCGCTCCCTCTTACATATACCTCTCACTTTTCTCCTCCCCATCTGTTTCTATCTTCATCCCACTTGTTCATCCTAGCGTCCAGGATATCTCACTGCGGTTTCTTCTTGAGTTTAGCTTTGGCCGCCACTTTAACAGTGGTGGAGGTTGACTTGGCCCCCTGCAGGTTCTCCGCTGTGCAGGTGTAAGTCCCGTGGTCCACCTCCCTCACCTCGTCCACCAGCAGCACGGACTGGAACTTCTGCTGGGCCCCTGGACCCCCTGCCACCGGGGTCCGGCTCTCCTGGGTGTACAACGGCCTGTCGATCTGCCGACACATCGCAAGGCACAGGTCAGGGGGCACCGGCCTGAATCATGGATCCCTTCCCCGAGACAAAGTCCACCTGTGGTGTTCTCGAGTTGGGTCGCGCATCAATCCATCCATGACTCATTTAAAACTCTCTAAAGTGTAGTGGGGTGGTAAACATCTTCATGTGGAGATTAACTTATTTTACAACAGTAGGGCCTAGTCGTCTAAAAAGAAAAAAAGAAAAAGACAGCCTGAAAAGTAGCAGTGATTTGAATGTAGTTCTGTGGTCTTCTGTATCTGACCTGCTGTCCAGGGTACTCCCAGGTGAAGTCTACGGCCACCTCAGCCTCTCCCACCACAGTGCAGCTGACCCTCAGGTTGGCCCCCGTGGCCACCAAGCTGCTCGATGCCTCTATCACTGGGGCCGGTACAGCCATGGGGTCTGGGGGGGGCGACACAGGCTTGGCGTTTGGGTTTACGTTTCAGGAAAAGGTGTGTATGGGTTAGGTTGTAGGGTTAGGGTTTGGGTTTGTTTTTACGGCCGGCAGATTGCACACATCATCAAAGCATCTACACATCATTACCTCCCAGGACGGGACCTACAGTCCCGGGGCGAGGCCCAGAATCCCAGGACGGATGTGTGTGTGTGTGTGTGTCAGTGCTTATGTTTTTTTTTTTTGTACAGTTTGACTCCCAAGGCTCTGGGTTCAAACATCAACCTCTGCAGTCCACCTGAACCCGTAGAGGCTCCAACGCCCGAAGGCGCCATCGGCGGCGGGGACTCACAGTTGACATAGATCAGCATGTACTTGGTGGAGGCCTGCCTGAGGCCCCCCAGGCTGGCCACACAGTACAGGGACCCGGCGTGGTGGGGCCGCGGCCGGTGGATGGTGAAGCCCCCCCTGGCGCTGAAGGAGATCTCGGCGCCGTCCACTGCCACCTCCCCCGGGGGGAACTCCCGGTGGAGGGACACCGCGGCCGCCGGCGAGGTCACCTGGCAGGGCAGCAGCGTGGGCCAGTTGGTGCGGAGCTGAATCACCTCGTAGTAGTTGGACGACGGCACAAACAGCTCCTGTGGATCTGGTGAAGAAGCGGAATGCAAAATGAAACCACGTTTATTTAGATGTGCGCCTGAAGTCAAAACGAAACGGGAGGCAGGGAGGCCGATCGTTATTTGCATCATGGACACTTCAAATAGATAAAACGAGGAACGGAACAGAGCCACAAAAGTAAACGGTACAAAAGTAGAATCAAGCGAATGCCCCCACCCTGCACCAATCCCACCCTGTGTGTCCTCGTCTGTGAAATTCCGTCCACCTGGTGTTCATTACGGATGAGGCTCACCTGGGCCTGTGCTATTTAAGTGCTGCCCGTTTCTACCCCCCGTTGACAGTTTGACGGGTCTCGACAGTGAAGCAGTATGATTGAATAGAACCATCTGTACCATCGGCACCGTGTCGTGATGTTTGCCCCAGATGTTTGCCCCAGAAAAAGGCCCCGCTGGGTCCATGGAGTTTTATTACTTTCATCGCATACCGGCGAAGAAGATGAAGACTTTGACAGCCTTGTCGTAGTCCTTCCTGCAGTCAGTGTCCTCGCAGTACATGGGGTAGCAGGTGTACTCCCCGGTATCAGCCCCCGTGCTGTTCACCAGCGTCAGCGTCCTGTACCTCTGGTGTTGGACCGTTCTGTGGAGCCACAGCGAACACACGGAACGGTCAAGCTCCACCCGCCGAGTCATCCAGCAGGCGATGACGGGTGAGAAATCAAGCACACCGCGCGCTTATAATGTGCGTGTGTGACAGGATCGAGTCCCTCCTTTGTCTTTCAGGTACATTTACATTTAGGGCATTTAGCGGACGCGTCATGAGAAGGTGAAACATTTCAGTGCTGCTAATACAGTAAGAAAGTCACCAGAGTCACAAGTTTCAAGCATTTAAATTGCTAGATTAACCATTGCTTGTATACAACATCTGACTAAGTGCCAAGTTACAAAGAGCGATCAAAGTGCCAATTTACAAAGAGCGATTAAAGTGCCAAGACGTACAACAAATAAGAGCATGAGGATAGTTATGCAGGGTTCAGGGTGAACTCTGCACAAGTGGGTCTTGAGTCTCTTCCGGAAGATGGGGAGTGACTCTGCAGTCCTGATATTGGCAGGGAGCTCGTTCCACCACTGCGGTGCCAAAACGGAGAAGAGTTGAGATTTCGCCATCCGACCTTTTCCTCCTTTTAGTGATGGCGGTACCAGTCGACCAGCTGAGGTAGTTAGGTACATCTTATCTAATCTTAAATTCAACGTTAATGACTGGTTACTCATAGTATGATACGTATGATAAAGTCCAAATGGGTTTTCTTGAGACTATTATCATAAACGTCATGTCATTAAGCTCAGCTCCTTTTAAGCTGTCCAGTGCAGACATGTAGCTGTTGAATGCGGGATGGGATGTGGTGGCACCTGAGTCTCCCTTCGTTATCCTCCTCCAGGTACGGAGGGACGCTCCACTGGACAGGTGAGCCTTTACACCGGAGCTCCAGAGCATCGCCAGCCCGCACAGTGAGGGTCTCCCCCACCCGCTGGAACCTGCCGTTCTTCAGCACCTGACGCGGGAGGCAACATGAAGACTCAGGAGGAGACGCAGGAAGTGTAGTGTGTGGGTTGAGTCCATAGGAATATAATAACATAATAATCGCCCATAAATCATCTGATAAGATAAGACTTTAGTATTACCCCAGCAGGGTAATTCAGGTTTCTGAATGTCGTACACGGGTTTATTGCAGTGTGATTGACAGTGATACATGAGCTGGAGATCTCCCTCTGAGTGTGTGTGTGTGGTGACGGCTGGTTCAGCCTGTGCACAAAGATAACACGAGGGGTGTGCAGCCTCAACCAGCCGCAGATTCCACCCGGTCTGGCCATGTGAGGCTGCTTAAACCAGCCATCAGCCACAAAACACTCCACACCACGTTAAAATGAAATAAAAATAAAGGGGAACATCAGCATTATGATGGGTACAAAATAAATCTAATCGGGGTAACCCAAGGTCAAACGAATCAATGAAATATTGCCGTTGCATTGAGTATACAGCCCACTGCTGTAGAATACAGGTGAACTCAATACCTGGGTCAGCAAGGACTGTGTCCGGAGCATGGCTTTGACGCTAGCTTTAGCCCCGGCGGCTCTCTGGCCTTTCCGTGTCTCCTTCCCGAGCTTCGGTTTAGTGGTGTTGGACTTCGTCCCAGAGGTCGTCCTCAGGTCTTTGGCATCTCTTTGGCAATGACCTATACGGTAACGTGTGCAGATATAAATGCATCACTGTTGACCATGCACCTCCGCCAAATGCAGCCAGAGGAAGCGTAGTTTTCCCCTGAGAATCATCCTGAATTGGTCTTTTGTTTCACTTGATTATTCACCAAAAGTAGTTTTTTTTTTTTAAGTGGGAGGGAATACAGCAGCTGGAACCTGGACACCTTCCAAGATAGTTAATGTTATTATAGAAGTATGAAAATATAGTATAGTATTGTAAATTGTTCAAGTAAAACCTACAATCAAAGTTCCCTGCCAGGCATAGATACAAGCCTAAATGTAACATATGATCTCCTGCTGTCCTGTAATTACAGGAATGCATGTTGCCTGCATCATGCTGGAAGGTAGTAATTGTACTTACCAAACTCCAGGATCAGAGCACAAATCCAGAGAGTGCACAACGCCAGCCTCCATATCGGCATAAGCATGACCAATGGCTTATTATTATTAATAATAGAACAGCCTACGGTTTATCAGGTTCACTCAGTTCAACACAGTTTATCAGAAGGGGCACAGAGCCGAAGCCAAGAGACGAGGGAAGGAGGGAATGCAGGGATCAAGTGAGAACGAAACGGAGGGAAAGCAGGAGGGCAAGCAAAGTGAGCGGTCAGCTGTTTGACGGAATTACACAAATTCCTCCTCCTGGATGTGGCGTTAGTACCCCAAATTCCTCCAGATGGGCTCAATGGAGCCTTTCAAGCCGCTTTGGACCAATGAGGGCCCAATGAGCAGAGGCCCCTCTGTCTGGAATGGAGGGACCTGTTTGCTTAGCTGTTGCACTGGAAGTGAGGTAGCAGTGAGGCTCTAGATAGCAGTCGCTCTCAACAGTTTACATCTGACCCATAACAGCTTTTAAAGTAGCCTTCTGCTCTTCCAGTAAATAAACATGATCGCCGCATTTGTTTGGAACGGACCGAGGCCATTCGATGAAACAAAAGGTGTGTGTTCCACGTAAACGTGGTTTCGGTTGACGATGCCTTCGTATCGATTACAGTATAACCTATAGGCATTGTGTATTGTGGAAGTTAACCCATGGTGTGTGCATTACACTGCAGGTAACATGAAAATCATTAACATGAAACCTCAAGGTTTCCCCCAAAGTTCCTGCTGACAATAAAAAATATTTCACAACGTGAAATATGTGAAACTGTGACCATAAAGCACATCATAAAAGTATTAAAAAGGTTGTTCTAAAAAGTACATTAGCGCACATGTAGATGGGTGGATAGATAACATCACAAAAACTGATAACATCTTCACGTCTTTTTGGATTCAACATTCAACAAGAATGAACAATGTTGATCAGGTAAAGGCCTGGTGCATGTTGCTGGTGATCATTTTGCTCATAATTCTTCTTGATTGAAGTGAAGATTATGGCCATGACCTTGAAATCTTGTGTGAATGGGTCTATTGTTAGCGCTGAGCAGTATCTTGTGTCTTAAACATAGATTATCACTCACAAAGGCTCACAAAGACATTACTGACATAGAAACATGTTTTAATGAAGGAAAAAGGCATTTTAGAACATGTCCTTTAGAACAAAACTTTCAAGTTTTACAATTCGTGATTAATTGATTATGTACATGTTGATATTTACAGAAATATATGCATGTAGTCTTAAATATTGATTACTTAAAATACTGATTCTACAAAACTAGTCCATATTTACATTATATATCTAAATGAGGGTATTTCTATCTATGTAAACATATAAAAGATACATCTTTTTGAATTGTGCTCTGAATTAGATCTTGAAAAAAGTAAAAAAATGTAACCTTTATTATTATTATTTAAATGATCCTTTACAAAAACACACTTAATCCATATTTTATGTTGCACATTTATATGTATGTATGTTTGTGCAAATTCACATGAAATTTCTTAAATTTACAACTTATTTTACACAGGTCAAATGTTTTAGTGTGATGGCTTTCTATTGCCTATACCACAGGAAGGCTACATTAACATATATACAGTATGTACAGTCACAAACTATATTACTTTGCAGTACAGTCACAGTACAGTGGATGAGGCCGTAAGTCAGTGGTCTCAGAATACAGTACAGCAATCCTACGGGCTGACAACAGCCTTAGCAGTAGACACATAACAACTAATAAACTCTTCACCCTGGCTCAGAACTTATCTTCCCTGATGATGTTTTTGATGTCCATTTTTCCGCTTATGGTGGAGACCTTCGTGTTGGTCTGAAGACGTTGCTTCTGAACGCTGTTTCGGACCCCATAGCCGAAATAGATGGCAAAACCTAAGACAGAAAGAAAGAAAGAGAGAGATAGAGAGAGAAAAACAAAAAAAAGACAGACAGGAGAGGGTCAGAACCTCCTAGTCCCAAACGTTCTCTCCGTTCTCTCGCTCCGAGCGTAGTGCGCTAAACTAAATGACCCTTACCCACTAACATCCAGATGGCATATCGGACCCAGGTATCTCCCCCAAGCTGCACCATCAGGTAGACGTTGATGAACACACTCAAAACAGGCAGGACCGGCAGAAACGGCACCTAAAGGAACAGGGGGAGGCTGAATGGATGTCAAGTCCCTGCCCGGCCCACCCCGGGACTGCGGCCTCGCGCCCTCGAATCCCAATGCGTGTGTTTCCGCCTGCAGAAGCAATCCCTCACCATGAACGAGGCCTTGGTGGGGTTCTGCGGATGTATCCAGATGGCCCAGGTGGCGAGCAACAGCACGGCGGCCAGAACGGAGATACAGACCAGACTCCACACGTGCAGCTGTGTCAGAGCGTCCATGGCTTGGGCCAGGATCACGCAGATCCCGATCACACACGCAACTGGATGGAGAGGAAGAGGATCCCAAAGGGATGAGTGTGCGAACAAACCCCCCCCCCCCCCTAGGAAGTGAAGAAAAGCAAGGGGAGTCACGCCTGTCGGACTTACTGGAGAACACCGTCAAGCTGGTGACTCTGTTTGAGGTTTTGGCGTTGGGGTAGGAGGGAGTCTTGATGCATCCGCATGCGGTATTCGTCTCGTGCGTGTTTAATTCCGAGTCAGCGGAGTCGCCTTCTTGGTATCTTCATGGTTTGAAATGGCGAGAAAACACACTTAGATGCAATTCAAATCCAAAGCCGCACTGTATGACGGGTGCAGAGTCGGGCATACCTGAGTATGAGAATGCATATAGCCACGAGTGTGTACGCAAACAGGGTTCCAATGGACATCATGTCCACCAGGGCCTTCAGGTCAAACAGCATCGCCATGAAGGCTGAACGGAATACGAAGGCAACAGCAAAGTTACAGTCACAGAAGAGGCGGACACTCCAGCCTCGAAGCCGCCATCTTTTGAAGTCACCGAAGGTGGTACCTGCCACAACGCCAGAAGACAGCGTAGCCACAACTGGACTGCCCCTGGCGCTGACCTTGCTGAGGGATTTGAAGAGCAGGCCGTCCCGGGCCATGGCGAAGAGCACCCGGGGCATGGGGAACATGGACCCCAGCAGACTGAGGAGAGGCACACACAGATATTCTGTTCCAGATGCAAACGCCCTCTTAATACAAGTATGTCCATAGTTGTCAGCTTAACAACATAACAAGAATAAAACTGTCTCTAAAAAACAAATATATATACATGATAATAACTTGAAATGGAAGTTGCCTTTTCCAATGCAAGGAACCGTGCTTCATGTTCCACAAAGTCAAAAAATACTGATAAAAATGAGACAGCATCCCAGAGTCTTCTCACCTGGTGGACAGGGCACAGAGGGAGCCTACCGCCACGACGTATTTGGCAGGCTCCCAGCCGATGTGTGTGAAAGCCACCGGCAGCGGGCTCTGGAGGCTGAGCAGGTAGTAGGGCATCATGAGTGTGAGCGACGCCGACACGGCGAAGTAGGCCAGGAAGCAGATGAGCAGCGAGGCCACGATGCCGATGGGAATGGACTTCTGAGGGTTCTTCACCTCCTCGCCTGCGAGGACACAAGGATGCGCAGATGTCCTTTCATGGGAGGGTTGTGAGACGGTTTTAGTTAGTTTTGCCCCAGAGGTCGTTTCATCACTCGCTACTTAAAGCAGGACACAGGACAGTCGCTGTTACGTGCCTCGTTGGTGCTCCCTGTGGTGGCCCGAAGCAACTGTACTGTTGGTTTGATTGTGATAGCCATCTAAACCCTTCTGAAGCCTACACGTTGTGCTTTATACCTTGTTCTTCTATGTTCTTAATAACACTGATATTCATCTGTGTTATATATTGATGAGTTGCATCAACTTTTGACTGTGTGGCTTTCAGCAAAACATAATTAGTTGTATAGTTAACAAGAAACATTTGTGTTAATGGTGTTACTCTCGTTATAGTTCACTGCACATTTGTGCAGTGAACTATAACATATAACTATAACGATAAAAACACTTCATAAAAATGAAGGGTCACGCACATTTTCTTTTTTCACCATAGTAAGGAAAGTCTATCATTTACTACTAAGTTAATAATGTACTACAAAACAGTCATTGGACGTTGCCATGTGCACCGTTAAAGATATTGTCATACTTGTGGTCGCGATACAATCAAATCCAACGAAGGCGTAAAAACAGGTGGCAGCTCCAGCCAGGGTTCCTTCGAAACCGTAAGGGAAGAAGCCCCCCACTCCAAATTCACTGGTAAGATTGGCCGTGGAGGTTAGGTTTCTGTGCAAGAGTGAAGGGCGCCAACACGTTATCCATCACAGCCAGGCCACTCAAGGTACGAAACATCTCACCACATGTATGGCTGTATGACTAGTATTGCTGTTACCACGATGGACGTCGACGTTACGGGGATACTTACGTTGTGTTCAGCAGGATTTCGGGCGTGATGTACCAGTTGGCGATGTCTCCCTTAATGCAGCCGGAGATCACCACAAACAGCAGCACCAAGATGTTGATGGCCGTGAACACCTTGTTTACCATTGTGGACTCCTTCACTCCAAACGCCAGAAGGCCTTCATGCGGAGAACACAAGGGGAGTGCTCTCAGAGTCTCTCTTAATTCGTGTTACTGGTTACTCATACTGGCACGGTGTTGGAAAGGAGGGATCCCTCTGCTATGTTCCTCGTCAAGGTTTCTTCCCTATTCCCTCCAGGTTAAGTTTTTTTCTTTTTTTCTTATGGACCTGTGGTTACGGGGTGTCATCGGATGTTGTCCAGCAAAGCCTCTTAGAGACTTTAGCTGCATCGAGGACTACACAAATAGAATTTACTTGTTGGTGTGGTGGGGTAATAATGTGTCCGTACCTGCCAATAGCACAATAAGACCAGCAGCAAAGAAGTCTGGGTAGGGGGCCAGGCCCGGCAAGTCCATGGCAGTGTGTTTTCCAAAAAATTCACCCATGACGCCTCCTATGAGTTCATCAAAAGTGCCACTCCACGCACGAGCCACACTCGATGTCCCTGGGGAGATAGAACGGAGAGGATACCATAAAAACATCAGCCTGAGTCACCATTGAGAGAACAGCCATAAACAGCGAAACAGATTGCTGGTAAAGGTTTTATCCCTGGGGCAAGACTTTATGGCTTTTGTCATTTTAAAGCGTTGTACCGGGCTTCAAATGCAATACAGCATATTACATAACAAACACAAAGTTTTTTTCGCTTTGCGTTTTCCCTCGGAAGCGGTTTATCTTCGGACAAGTTCATTTACAGCAGGTGAAAGGCGACTGGATGTATCAGTCTGGTGTTGATGGTTGATCATTAATGGATGCAGTTTTCCTTCAAATATTTATCATAGGATGAACAATTGGCCGTGGTTTGAAGATCTCATGGATTTCATGGACAATAATACTTTTCTATCCCCAGAGTCGAAGCCACGTATAAAATAAAAATCTCACACATGAGGTAAACATCGAAACTACATTTAACTATAGGCATGCTAAATAGTTATCACCACAAATAATAACAGTAACAACAGCCGACAAAAATCATCTCAATCTCATGTTGATCCTGCTTTGCCATACTTCCCTCCCTTTGAGGCCAAATACAAATACAAAATACAAAATACAATTCTTGCCTATGATGTAGGAGAGCAGCAGATTCCATCCGGTGATAAAGGCCAGGAGTTCTCCAATGGTGACATAGCTGTACAGGTAGGCTGAGCCTGTCTTGGGAACCCTGGATCCAAACTCGGCGTAGCACAGTCCGGCGAATATGGACGCCACGGCGGCGATGAAGAAGGAGATGATGATGCTGGGCCCCGCCGTGGCTCTCGCCACCTCGCCGGACAGGACGTAGACGCCGGCCCCTAGGGTGCTGCCCACCCCCAGAGCCACCAGGTCCATCGTGGTCAGGCATCGCACAAACGTGGACTCCTCTCCCTCGGGTTCCAGCGGCTTCCGCCGAGACAGGCTGAATAAGAAGGACTTGATCCCATTGCTCGACATGCTTCTTCTCTGGGGTCCGGGTTCCAGGAGTCGGGGTTCAAATGGAGCTTGAGGTGGGCGGGCAGTGTTGGTCTGAAAGAGTGAGCGAGGAGGAGGAGGAGGAGGAGGAGGAAGAGGGCGAGGAGGAGGAGATTCAAGGAACCTGAGTGAATAATTGTCAGGTATGGCCCGAGCATAAAATATACTGCTTTTGTGATCTTTGTTCAATTCAATTTCATTTCTTCAGCGTAAATATAATCTATGGCCTTACATGAATACATTTTTGGATTTACGGATGCATTCATTGGGAACAAAACAACCAAAAAAACAATAACAACAACAAAAAAGCCACCTTCGATAAGTTTTACACAACATTAGCGACTACAAGATAAAACCACACACAGACCCCGGGGATGTCTTTATGGTCCCTTGTATCAGGTGTTTTGTTCTGAAGTCTCACATTTCTAACAACAAAACCGATAACCTTGAGTGTTTCACTTGATCTCCAACCCCTGACTCCGTCGTGGTTTTCAAACACAATCAGAAGACACAAAAGATTAGACGGGGACGCAGAAATATGAATGGAAAACGAGCTGTCTTACCTTGTCTGGCTCACCCGCTGCTGCAACGGTGCACTTGGGAGAGACAATTGATAGAGTATGTTATTCGGCTAATTCTCATTATTCTTTTATATGCCCTTTTTATCGCCCGTCTGATATAGTAGTGCTGATGCGTGTCATTCTCGAGGACGCCCATGATCGGGCTGAAACGCCCTGCTCCGCTCTGCCCCATCCCTCACAGTCCAACATGGCTAATTATTGCCTCTGAACAAAACAGTACCTTTTCTCTAGCTTCCAGAATACAGCACATGCATCAGAGGCGGTGGGCCCAGCTCACATGGGCCGAGGCATGTTTTTCCTCAGGGAGGCGGACCTCTTCGCTGAGCTACTTGGTGTCAAAGACCTCGTGTCAAACGTATTCCCGTGGAAGAGAGCGTGGTCAGAATCAGTCAGATACCGGCATCGTCGACTGAGGTCTCGCGACTGAAAGGCCCGGCCGCGCAAAGCATTCTGCATTCTGTCACCCTTGAAGATGCAGTCCCTGCCTTCTCCCATTTCATTCCCCTAAAAGCTTTACCTTTTAGTCATGTATTTTGTGCTGCCTACTTTACAGTGGCAATGTTAGACAGAATCAAGATATGTCATTATTAATAACATGTGTAAGCCGTGGCTCTTGTTATCTGTCTATGATTATACCGTTGGAGATTAACCGAAGGGCAAACATATAAAGGCACACGTACACTGATGCGACTTTGGAACTTTCCCTCTCAGAAGGAATTAGGAAGGCAGGGGAAGGCATTAGATTAGGAGATTTAGAGAAAAAAATATAAATCAATAAATAAAGAGAAATAATGAATACGAATGATTTGATGCAACGGTAATGAGGATGTGCAGTTTCTATTTTCCCCATCAAACAACTGTTGCTCGAAGCAGTCATCACAGCTGTCGAGAACTGTTATGTTACGGCCTCCCTATGCGGCGCTTCCCTGCAAACCCCTCACCCCTCTTCCCCCCACCCAGACCCACTGGGCGAGGACCATTAGGTGGCCAGTGACCAGACCCCTTACGAGTTCATGAATCCAGGAGGACAAAGCTGCTTTCATGGCATGCACCCTGCACCCAATCACATGCACGTATACTCCTATATGACCGCCCCCCCCCCCCCCCCACCCCACACCACACCCCACAC
>OMKQ01100046.1:0-14908 GCA_900302335.1 Phycis phycis
AATTAATGGAAAGAACGAGGGGATTAGAAAGTGTGTTGGAGACGTGTGTTTGGGTGAACCGAGACAGAATTATGCACGGCAATGTTGGGATTTGTGCAACACATCTGTGGCATGAACAGGCCACAACTGAGAACACTTATTATTGATGCCAAAAAAAACACCCCCGCATTTTCCCTTCCTCCCTCTCTCTCTCCCTCTCCCTCTCTCTCTTACTCTCTCTCTCTCTCTCTCTCTCTGTCTCCCTCTCTCTCCCTCTCTCCCCCTCACTCTCTCTCTCTCTCTCTCTCTCTCTCTCTCCCTCTCTCTCTCTCTCTCTCTCTCCCCGTCTCTGTCCTTTCCTTCCTCTTTCCGTGCCTCTGTCACACAGGAACTTTGACCAGATGAGTGTGACCACAGAGTGCAGCTACCGGACCGAGTCAGACTGGGCCCTGAGCGGCGAGTCGGCGTCGGTGATGAGCTTCGACATGACTCAACCCGGCAGCCCCACGTCGCCCTCCAAACACCACCACAAGGTAGGGCCCGACCTCGTAACCCTCGTGAAAAAAAAAAAAACCCCACCACCGACTGTGACCGTGTGGTGGTACGCAATGGCGCTGTAGGGATCTGTCCCCTGTGGTGCTGGCTGTTGGTTTGTCATGTACAACGTTAAACAGTTACATTTATCGTTGTCTCTGGGGTGCTTTTTCTTTGCCGTCGCTCTCTTGCGCGAGAGCGGTTAACGCTTTCAACCGTTGCGAATCGGCATTGGAATTTGTTGAACCTTATTGTCTACAGATGACGTTTAAATGTGTCATGAATTATAAGACTCCGAAGCCGAAAAAGTCGTCTCATCAGCTCATAATTCCGCAGCAGTTGTGGCAACATGAAATGTAATAGAAACTGTGATTTAATTAGATCAGATTCAACTTTATTGTCATTGTGTACAGAGTACAAGTACAGAGACAACGAAATGTAGTTGACGTTCTAACCAGAAGTGCAAAGGAGCGATTAAGGTGCAGTATTGTACATGAGTAGTGCAATATTGAAAAAGTGGCAGTGGTAAGTAAAGTGACAGAAGTAGACATTAGTAAACAGTGACAACAGTAAACAATAATAATAAATAATAAATAATAAACAGTGCAAGTGGAGGTAGTAATTGTAGAGGAAAATAGGAAATAATAAGTAACAGTGTACAGTAGTGCAATAATAAATGTAATAATAACAATGACAGCGATTCAGTTATCACTATTGAAGAAGTGTAACTATTGCAAAGATCCAAGACATGTTTTTTTTTTTTGTCTTGATCTCGGCCGCATTTATTTTAAATTCTTGTAGTACTGGACAACTATTGTGGTGGAGTAGCCATACACGACAGGAAACCAGTGTTGTCGTGTTTAAAACACTCTGACTGCCTTTGTTTCAGCACCCCGTCATGCATGTTGTTTCAAAGCATCTGTCTTCCTTGACACTTCCTCTGCAGGTCAGCCTTAGAATCGCTGATGCGCACATGAATCTTTTTGTTATGTTCTGAATGCCGTTGTTCTGTTATACAATGGTATTTCTTTTTCACATAATCATTTTGTATTGCCAATTTGTATTCATTCTGGCACCACATTTTACTTGTTTACTTCCTTATTCGTTTTTTTTTAATATTTGACCAAATAGTAAGTGTGTGTGTGAGTGTGTGTGTGTGTGGCCATCACTTCAAAGGAAATATCCTGTAACTTAGTAACAGTAACCTACCTCTCTATACATTTTCAGGAGCAGCGCGATAAAAGTATTGATTAGTAGAAACAGAGGGCGTCTTGCCCTATCTAGATAAGGTCTGTGTAGAAGACAGGCACCCGGATATCAACAGGTTTTTGCAATTGGCAACACATTGCTGTTTCTCACCAAAATGGCCAAAAAAGTTACAGGTGACAACCATTACCTATGGAGTTAGATGGGACTCGATCCTGAGATCGTAGTACCAGACAGGGTGTGTGCAGGCACGTTTGTGTTTATTTTTTTTTACAGCCGGCTTACATGATAAACGGTTAAACATTATCCAATGAACATTATGTCCAGCTGTAACCCAAATATGTGGGACCTTTGTACTTGGGAACATTCCTTTGTAACAAAACTTACTCAGACTTCCACGTCAAGAATAACCAATGAACTCTGTTGTACTAATGCGTGTGTTGGTACAACGACCATGACGTGTTCCTGTAACCACGTCACATTGCAATGACATTTCGGAAGCGTCGGACCATTTGGAATGTTCGTTTTTATGGTCGTGGCAATTACTTTACTGTCATTATCGGGAGATTGTGTTTGAAATGGCCAAACCGCATTTTCATTAGCCTAGCTACCACCTAGCTTACATTTGTGTCGGTGTGGGAGTCGAAAAAACACCGTATCAAGTATCACCAACAAACAAATCTCATGATGCGTCGTGATGCGTCAGCCCTATGTTGGAAATACGACCCATTTTAGTTTCCCTTCCCCTGTCCCAAAAACAATAAACTGTCACAATGTCACAACACCGTGGGAAGTGGAGGTGTTTGAGAGGGGTTTGGGTGGAGGGGGTTATGCAGTCCTGCTCTGTTTAGAAATGAACTGGAAAGCCCAGGCACGTGCTGTGTGTCTTTGCGCTGTTTGCTGAGTGAATACTTGAGGAGCCGTGGGGACAAACATCAGACAAACATTTTACTATCAAAGCAAGAAAATCCTACCCGGCTGTTTTCAAGAGTGCTTTGGATACACACACACACACACACACACACACACACACATAAATATATATATATGTATATATAAAAAATGACCATTCTCTGTGTGTACAAAAAATGTAATTTACCCATCAGCCCTATTTCAAAACAAATAGGGTACAGAAGACTACTTAACATTACTGTCATGCGCTGCCATCCCGATAGCACTCGATTGAGTGACATAATGCTACACAATGTTTGCGATTCGTCAGCGGCGACCGGCTGCGTTCCAGGTGATTCACACGGTACGGCAGCTGAATGGCCGCATTGACTTCTGTTTTAGCGTTCAGCGCGGGGGAAGGGTGCGGCCCCTGTCGCCGAGCCCATCCACACCCTCACATTATCACTGGGTCGTCAAGTCATGTGTCTGACATATGCACCTACGAGGTGCTCTCTCTCGCCGCCATGCAAATGGTGTCGCGCCCCGGAGCCGCCGGTGTCCACCAACCGATTCCCAGACAAACACCGCGACGTGATCCGCGTCCGACTCTCCTCAGATGTGCCCCAGTGCGAGACGCAGGACTGTAGTTTTTTACTTGTCGGGGCAGCACGGTGTTTCGAAAGCTGGATGCGAGCTCAGCGGTTTTTTTAAAACAGCAGGTCTTGATGTTATCTGATTCCCGTTACCACCACGCCTGCTGGTATTTATTAATCGATGTTGCCGGTATCAAGGACATATTGGATCTATTGTAGTTCTCACAGGGGTTGGATCTGATTCCAGTTAGATTCCAGAGAGTTGACATGGTATGTTCTGCTTTTATTTTTTCGTCTTTGCAATGGTACATTCGTCTTGTCCAAACGTGCGCTGGCTGAACTGTAGCCGCAGATCGCCAGGACTTGTCTGTTACAACAACAAGACATTGGATTTCTTTCTTTCAACTGTGGTATCAGATTTAGGGGGGGATTTATTTTAATTGAGGAGTGGATTGGTCTTGTCTTGCTTCTGTTTGTGAGTTTGGAAATCTCCTAGTTTCACTGTAAAATGCTGTCAACTTTGACTTGGATGAAGTCTATTTTGGAAATAAGGTAAACATTGTAAAACGTGAGCTCACGCTTCTGTTGATCTAGAAGCAGGCAGTTGAAGTTTAGGCATTTGGCCATTGCTTACGCCTTACTATCATATTGCTATGTAAAAACCTGTAGTACATTTACAAATATATTTACATTTAATCATTAAGCAGATGCCTTTATCCAAAGCACTGAGGCTGAGGCTGAGAACAATAAAAGCACAGTATCGCCCATGGGAATAACTACAAAGAAAATTCCAAATTCAGCACAAACCACTTTATATAAAACAAATTAAAAACGGCCAGAGTGCAAAAGCAATCCGAAAAGTTAGATCTCAGAGATACAGAGGTAGCACGTGACCACAAAGTGCACTTTCGTCAAAGTGGGGAGGGAGGCCTTGTGGCTCCACGCGGCGGAGGCAGAATCAGAACCGGCCCGGAGTTCGGCAGAGATGAGACGTAGGGCGGGTGCAGGTGCCGGCGTCACGGCATTGGAGCTCGGCGCGGGTCGCGCGGCGCGCCACGGCCCCGGTGTGTGCGGCGTGACGTGTGTGTGCCGAAGCGTGTGGAACGGCAGCCGCGCTGCAGTGCTGTCAGCGCGTCGGGTGCAGAGGTTGAGCAGCTCACCTTAAATCATGGACTCCGCCTCCTCCACCCCTGACCCCACCCCCGTATACTTACTATTCTTTTCATCTTTTACCTTCTTTCATGCTGTCATTCTGTGTCTTACTTTCAAGAAGTTACAAAAAGGGAATATGACCGCAGGCCGAGTGTCTTCATACGGTACCGTGAACAGAAGCCAGGCTGATCAACTTCAGTGCTATTGCAGATCAACAATGCAGATCATCTATTCCGCTTTCTGTCGGAGCCCAAATCAAACTGCGACAGTGTCTGAATTCGCTGCAGCGCGTTCTCCTCCAAACTCTGCCTCTCTGTGTGCCTTCTTACAGAATCCAGACGATAAGAAGGGGGTGCTTGATCGCATCAGCAACTTCTTCCACCACCGCCGGAAGAAGAGCCAGAGCAAGCAGCCCGGCGACGGCAGGAGCACCCCGGCCTCCCCCATCTCACCGCATTCACCGCAGAGCCCCCTGCAGGACGACTGGCTGAAGACGCCCAGCGCCTCCCAGTGGGACATCGATGTCGCTGGGCGGAGGCAGGCGAGGGATGACGGCTCCTTCCTCGCCCGTCCGGCCCGGGTCTCCGCGGACTTCAGCGGCAGCCGCTCCACCCTGGCGTGTGACGACGACGAGGGAGACCTGCCGTTCGCCGACAGCGACAGCAGCGGCCAAGGCAGCGTGAGGGAGGTGCAAGTGTGCCGGGTGAGCGCCGGCAGCGTCGCGCGGCAGACATCCGGGAACGCCACTCCCACACCCGGGGACCAGGATTTGTTTACGGACGCGGGGTCGGGCGGCGAGCCCGGCTTGGTGGACTCCGTGGTGCAGGAGGTGAGCAAGAGGCTGCAGTTCCACCTGGAGGACGCCAACGTGAACGACGGCAAGTGGTCCGACAGGAAGCAGTCCGACCCGACGCGACCAGGGTTTGTCCAGGTCCACGGGGGCCCAAAGACAACCGAGCCCGTAAAGTCCCACAACCTCACCTCAATAAGCGTTGCGTCCCGAAAGGCTCCTAGAGTGACGGCGGGCGATCCCGGCACGTCCCTGGAGGAGGTCAACCCCGCTCCCCTCTCTCTTACCTCGTCCAACTCAGACTCCTTGGAGAGCTTTGGCTCCGTGTCCGCTGGCGTCCTCTCCCGGGAGAGCAAAACGCCCACCGCTGCGCGGCGGGACACCTGGGGAGAACATGAGCCCCCGGGCGCCTCTCCCACGCTGCTACACAAAGCCATCCGGGTGGAGGCTCACCTGGCCGACGAGGAGGAGGAGGAGGAAGGGGAGAGAGGGGCGGGGGAGAGGCCGAGCGGAGGAGAGCGAGAGAGGGAGGAGGCCCCCAGAGCGGACTCCCCCCCCTTGATCGCCGTGCCTGCCACTGTGATTCCCACCGAGGACCTGTGGCCTCAAGGCTCTGACGCGACCAACGGCCGACCGCCCCCCTCGGAGACCGCCGCGCTCCTCCTCGGCGCGTCGCCAGAGTCCAAAGTCTCCACGGCGGCCGGGGAGACCGGGGAGGAGGCCCAAACGAAAACAAGCCCCGCGCCGCCGGACAGCCTCCGCGTCCGACCAGAGGCCACAAAGAGCCCCGCGCGCGGGAGCGTCGACGGCCGCGAGGAGCCCAAGCACGTCACGCGCAGGACGGTCAAGCTGACCGGCGGAAAGGTGTTCGCCAAGAAGGTGTACGTGACCCAGGACAGCTCTGAGGCGACGGAGCCGGAGACGGAGCCAGAGCCGGCGGGGAAAGATCCGGAGAGGGAACGGCGCGAAGGGAAGTCGACCCGGAGCGGCGTCGAGGCAACCGATGTGAAGCGGTGAGTAAAAAAACTTTGTTTTGCTTCTGTTTTCTGTTGTTATTCTGCAGGAACCTAACTGGAGTAGAGAGCAAGTGAGTGAGTGAGAGAGAGAGAGAGAGAGAAAATGATCCTCACGTAACCTGATATTTCAGTTCCCATACCCTTTTTTGTACAGAGGGAACAATACATGTTCGCTACTCAGCTAAAACTCAGTCGCTGAAAAATGTATGAATGCATAATAGCCTACATTTAACTTTAAAGCACTAATCAGTGATGTATGCGGCATAAATAACCCTTGAAAGAACTGGATGCAAATGATTAAAGGAGAACTGTTAGAGAAATGAAGAGTATAACTGTTGACATCTGACATAAATTCCATTACATTGTACTATTGCTGTGTTTACCCATTGCATCTGTTTTGTCTAAATTACCATAGTCAGCCATAAGAGAACTTGAATTGTGACACCGAGACACTGTCTACATTGTCTATTAATAAAGCTACACCTGTTCTAGACAGATAGAACATAGTGCACACACAGAGATGGCTTTACTAAACCTTTAAACTATTTATATTTGCAGTCACAGTAAAATGCAGGATTGGATAATTTACTTAGTTTGAAAGATCAATTTAAATGCAATACTATATTCATACAGTTACGTATGCATGTACATGACATGTTTTTTACTGCTAGTAAAAAACCTTTACTAACAGTAAATGATAATATTTAAGGTAAAATCCTGAACATAATGAAAACAATAACTTTTTATGATTGTCAGTTTCCATGTTTAAACATTGTCATCTTGCAAGTCTTTGTGTAAGTGTCAGGCTGTAAGACTTGGTTTCAGGCAACTTCCTGATTATGTGGTTGTGTCAGCTAAAGCTGACCCTGCATCCTTATTTCACTTCAGTGCACTCCTCTGCAAATTTGGCAGCAAAGTTAGGTTAGTAATGTTAAATGATTGTCATGGTCTCATTCTTTGTTTCTTCTTAGACAAACAAGACTGGAAAACTCCAACCAAGAACCTGAAATTGCCACGGCAACCGGCGCTAACAAAGACACCAATGTGCCTTTAACCATAGATCTTCCACAAAAGGCCGACTTTGAGTCCTGCGAACTCTGTGACACCTCGCCAACCCCTGACATGTCTTTTAACAAATCAAGGGGACAAGCTGCAGGAGGCCAGGGGCCCACCAAGGCATCCGCCCCTAAAGCTGGCACTAAGGTGGAAAAGAAGAGCAGACCGTCCACCACATTTGGTGGCCGTAGCACACAGGAAACGACAGACAGTGAGGCCAAAAAAGGCAAGACCTCTATAGAGGAAGCTTCCGGTGAAACGCCACGCCGAGAGGAGACCACCACCACGCAGTCAATCAAGAGCAAAGGCAGTACAGTGCAGTCGGCCACAACCGGGATTAAATCTAGAATCCCCAAAAAGTCAACGTCCGACAGTGACTCTCCGAAGTCTCCGGTGACACTGGGCAAAACCGCCACGCCGGACATGTCCGTGGTCAGTCCCACGACACAGAAACAACTCAAGTCAAGAGAGCCATTGAGTAAACATAAAGCGGTCACCAGTAAAGTGTTTAAGAAGCCAAGTTTAGAGGATAGCAAGTTGGCAAAAACGCAGCCGATGGATGTTTCGCCGACAAAAGGGCCACCGACACTCACAAAGCACAGCAAAGAAAGGAAGGCTGACGACGAGAGCTCGGCGAAACTGGTTAATGGACTGGAGAAAAGCTACGAGCAGAGGACCATTGTGAAGGCCCAACCCACTGACAAAGAAAGCATGGCCGGTAAAAAGCAGGGACAGGTGCAGGTGGAGGCCAACGTTTCCGCTCCATCAAAGAGCCGGCTGCCCATTTCATCCCCTTCAAGGAAGAGTAGTGAGGGAATGACCAGCAGCACCAAAAACACACAGAGCGCTGGTGCTGGGGCAGAATCTGGGAACAAAAATGAGCCATACCAGCCTATGAGTTCAGAACAGCAGGGACCTGTAAAACCTGAAGAGAAGATTGCTGGAGGGATGCAATCTCTGGACCACGGGACTCCTGGAAAAGGTAGGGAAAGACATTTTAATGTCTTTTAATCTTGCCAGTCTTTTATTTAATGTTATTTGAATGTTAATTGCATTATTTTCAATTATTTATATTTCTTTCAGTATATTTGTAGTTGTCTTGTGAAGCTGTGTGTAATGGCTAATAGGTAATGATATGCATTTTTCAACAGACACAAAGATGACTGCCACCCCGCCTGAGCTACTTTCAGAAAATAGAAGGCAGGGGAAGACCGATGCCGAGACACACATCTCTCCACCGCCAAACAAGAAAATCCCCTCATTTAAGTTCAGAGAACGAAATATTGACCCATCGAAAACCAAAAATGACAGCTCTAAAAGCCCACAGAGTGATTCTTCAAGCAAGCTACCAATGCAACACCCGAAAATACAGGGTCAGATTTCCAAGTCAAAAAAAGGGGGTTCTTCTACCGAGTCTTTGACGGAAAAGATGGGACGGATGTCTCCTAAAAAGACAAATCAGGAACCACTCATAATGACTGCAGATGTAGTCACTGAGGTACAAGACCTGAAGGAGGATAGCACCGATGATGATGCATCACTATCATCTCAGTCCAAATCCGAGTCAGTCCGTACGGATGATTTATCAACCACTAGCTCTTCACAGGACACAAAAGGAAAGTCACATCTAATGGCCGGCCTTTCAGCAAGCGGTGAAACTGAGACAGACAAAAGAACAGACGAAGGGCGAGACGAAGGCGATGCTTCAGTAGGTAATGTAAGCGGCACTATTGAAAAACACTCTCCCATCGTCACAACACCACAAGAGGATTATGCTGTTTTCACCACAAGCCCTCATGTTCAAGCAACGATATTCATGGGCCCTGTGCCTGAAATTGTACCCTGTGTTGAAGAAGAAGATCCAATAAGAAAAGCAGGAGAGCAAGTGAGTGACACCCCTAGTTGTAGGGGTCAGGAAGAAAAGCCTGAAACAAAGATGTTAACAGAAAACGTAACTCAACCTTCAAAACGTCCACAAATCAAAGACAATATACATGACCAGGTTGAGCAAATTGTATTACAACCAAAATCCAATGAAGCCAGAGATATTGGCAAAGCCACACCAGAGGCAATAACAGAAACAAAACAAGATGTAAGCTTTCCTAGATATCCTGCTGTGTCAGCTGAGGACATAATATCTTCCAATAAAGGAGCAAATTCTATACTTACCAAACCAGAACTACCCCAGATGGACACCCCAACGAATAAGGATAGTGTTATACCCAATGATTCGCTGACAGCCGTAGGTCAGCCTGAGGATAAGCCAGTTTCACAAACAAAGGTGACAAGCAAAAGTAATGGGGCTTCTCAGCTGTCTTTAGGTAACCAACAGGCTGATGGAATAAAATCAATTTCAATGTCGACCCCAGTCTTATCCAATAATGATAACATTGTCAAGGATCCCCAAAATGAACAACCAACATCTATTGGGATTAATGCAAAAACAGACACATCTTCTGAGAGACCAACCACAGACACAGTGCTTGAAAAGGCGAGAAGGCCAATAACAATGGTTGACATGACGGCAGTAAAGGCTACAGACATACAGTCTATGGCTAGCCAGCCTACAATTGTCCGGAAATCCACTGAATTGGCCGAGAATCATTTGGACAAAGAGTCGCTTTCAAGCTCACAGGACCTGCCTGAGGAGCATGAAACACTACAGAAAGACTCACAGCAAAATGACAAGATGAATGAGAGCTCAGAGGAAAGTGACCAGCAGACCCGTAGCCACCAGGACCCCAAGGCCACAGCAGTGGAAAATGGAACAGAGAGAGTGATAACAATATCAAAGAAACTCTCTGATGTCATCACAAAGCCAGCGTCTGACTCAGAGCAGAAACCCCAGACTGCAGAGCAGAAAACCAAAGTTGCTGACCATGATGAAAAATCTAGTGTAATGGCTACAACTGCCATCAGAAGTGTGATGAATACAACACAAGCCCGCATCAAAGATAATGCAGAGAGTGAAGAAGACCAGCCAAATACATCATCTGCAACACAAACTAAGCAGGAATCGTTGTCCATTTTAGTTCACGATGAAGAGTTAAAGGACAGTGTTGGAAACGCGGAAAACAGTGTTGTGAATAATGAAAGCCCGGGGGCACAGAACTCAATTGAGCAATCTGAAGCAAGTAACAAAGTTGTTCAAAAGGAAGTCAATGTTAACATTTCAGAGCACAATGTGATGACAGCAAACAATGAGAAATTTAGTTCAGTCCATGAAAATATAGCCATTGGGCTTAGCCCTAAACAAGATTCAAAGACATTTAATAAAAGTAGCAGCAAGGCAAAAAGTAAAGAAAGCCAGGTAACACTAGATTCAAGAGTTGACTCAACAGAAAAGGTGACATCTACCAGCACTGATGTTTGCAAGGAGGATGGTCAAAAAGATCTCACACGGGAGAAGATAAATAACGAAAACAAGGAGGACCTTTTAATGACAGCCAAAAAGCTGAACAAAAACGAGAGAAAAGGAGATGAAGATTATTTTTTAGCCAAAAGCTCTGATTCAAAGACGCAATCAAGACACACATTGAAAGTGAAGGCTACTCACCCTGAAGAAGAAGCTAAAACCTTTACTAAACCGGAATTCAACCAGCTGGAAGACACTAGAGATAAAGCACTACACAAAGCTAATGAAGTTTTAACAGAGACACCAGTCGTACTAATGAACTCATTACAAGATACAAAAACCATTAACCATGATGCTCAGGAAGCAGCGAAAACACAGTGGTCATCAACAGTGATTTTGGGGATTGAGACCTCAGCGAAAGACACAAAATCTAAAGTTATTCCTAAGGAGGACCTCAAGGAGCCCACTGTTATTGAATGTAAAGATGAGAATGTTCCAGAACCAGAGAATACCCCAGATTCCCTGGTGAGCTCAACACAAACAACGAGCGCTATTTGCACTGACGTTCCACAGGAGGATCGTGAGAAAGATTTAAGCCAGGAGAAGGTGGACAATGAAGTCAAGGACAAAATCTCTGAAAACATTGCCATTGCATCAAGCACAATCAAGGAATCGGTGGCCTTCAAGACAGACAATACAGATATAACACAAAACAAATCCAACAAAGTTTTAACAGATTCACCAGCCTTAGTGATGGACTCATCGCAAGAAACACACACTATGAACACTGATACTCAGAAGGATGTATTTGCTGAATCATCAAGAGACATTTTGACGATTGAGACCTCAATGAAAGGCACAGACTCTAAATTGAGTCCCAAGCAGGACCCCATTATTGTTCAAGGCCAAGATCAGACAATCCCAGAATCTGAAAAGACCCCAGAGTCCATTGTGAATGCAACACAGCAAATGACAGCTAACAGCACAGATGTTCCAAAAGAGGATTATGAAAAGGATTTATCACACCAGAAGATGAATACAGAAAACCAGGATAAATGTAGTTTATCTGCTGAGGAATCTGTGGCCTTCGAGAAAGATGTTTCAATGACAGCTGAAAAGCTTAATAAAAACGAGAGAAAAGGAGATGAAAAGGA
This sequence comes from Phycis phycis, assembly GCA_900302335.1. Lineage (NCBI taxonomy): Eukaryota > Metazoa > Chordata > Actinopteri > Gadiformes > Phycidae > Phycis > Phycis phycis. The sequence continues at coordinate 11,727 of OMKQ01100046.1, forward strand.
GACCTCACAGACAAAATCCACACACACATTGAAAGTGACGACTACTGACAATGAAGTAAAGTCCTTTACTCAAGCAGAGTCCGAATTACCAGTCTTTGAGATGGACTCAACACGGAAAACTAAAGCCATAAACACGCAGAAGGATGCATTCGCAAAAGAAGCAGTGAAAACACCTGAGTCATCAACCGACATTTTGAGCATTACAACATCACAGACGGACACAGATTCTAAAGTTAGTCCTAAGCAGGACCCCATAATTCTTCAAGAACAGGAAGGCACAGAACAGGGAGCAAACAAGAGCCCTGTTCGTGAACAAGAGGTCATGATAGTTGATTCAAAAACATTTTCAAAGGAAAGCTTGGATTCACAGATGAAGTCACCACAAGCATTGAAAGTGATGTCTTCTGACACTCAAGAAGAAGCCCAGACCTTCACTAAACAGGAATCCAAACCAATTTCATTAAAACAGGAAAAACTGGAAGATACTACAGAAAAAACACCAAACAAAGCTGACAAAGTTTCATTGGAAACACCAGTTTTAGCTATGGACTCAAAACAAAAGACAAAAGCCATGAACACTGACTCTCAGAAGGATCGCTTTGCAAAGGGAGCAGTGAATACTGATGAGTTATCAACAGACAGTTTGGGGGTTGAGACCCCAGAAAAAGATAAAGATCCTAAAGTTCTTAAACAGGACCCCATAATTGTTCAAACTCAAGATCAGAAGATTAAAACACAGGAACCCTCTGGTCTATCAACAGAAGCTAATTATCCAAAGTCTGACTTAAGGCAAGAACCACAAACAGTAGAAAACAGTCTTGTGGAGGAGAGTAAAGGCACAGATCAGGGAGCAAATAAGAGGTGTGTGACTACTACTGACACTACGAAGATCACTAAGCAGGAATCTAAACCAATGTCAATACAACATGAACAGCTGAAAGACACTACAGATAAAACAAGTAAAGCTAAGGAAGTTGTAACCAAGACACCAATCTTAGAGATGGGATTGTCACAAGAAACACAAGCCTTGAACACTGAGACTGCAGTCAAGGACTCCGTTTCTAAAGCTAGTCCTAAGCAAGACATTGAGACCATTGTTATTCAAAGTCAAGATCAGAAGATTGCAAAACCAGAGAGAACCCCAGATTCCCCTGTGAATGCAAAACAAGAGGATTCAGCTATCAGCGCTGATGTTCCAAAGGGGGATTGTGAAAAACATTTAACACAGGACAAGATGAACACAGAAAACAAAGACAAATGTAGTGTACCCACTGACAATATTGAGATTGTGTCAAGCTCAAAACAGGAAATAGATTTCATGAAAGGTGAACAGCTGAAGGAGTCTTCAAAAGACATTTTGAGGGTTGAGAAGTCAGCGAATGACACAGATTCTAAAGTTACTCCTAAGCAGGACCCCATGATTATTCAAGAACAGGAAGGCACAGAACAGGGAGCAAAAAAGAGGCCTGTTCTTGAACAAAAGGTCACAGTAGTTGATTCAAAAACATTCTCAAAGGAAAGCTTGGATTCACAGATGAAGTCACCACAAGCATTGAAAGTGACGGCTTCTGACACTCAAGAAGAAGCTCAGACCTTCACTAAACAGGAATCCAAACCAATTTCATTAAAGCAGGGAAAGCTGGAAGACACTACAGAAAAAACACCAAACAAAGCTGACAAAGTTTCATTGGAAACACCAGTCTTAGTAATGGACTCAAAACAAAAACCAAAAGTCACAAACACTGACACTAAGAAGGATGGCTTTGCAAAGGGAGCAGTGAAAACTGATGAGTTATCAACAGACAGTTTGGGGGTTGAGACCCCAGAAAAAGATAAAGATCCTAAAGTTCTTAAACAGGACCCCATAATTGTTCAAACTCAAGATCAGAAGACTAAAACACAGGAACCCTCTGGTCTATCAGCAGAAGCCAAATGTCCAAAGTCTGAGTCAAGGCAAAAACCACAAACAGTAGAAAACAGTCTTGTGGAGGAGACTAAAGTCACAGATCAGGGAGCAAGTAAGAGGCCTGTGACTACTAATGACACTACGACCATCACTAAGCAGGATTCTAAACCAACATCAATAAAACATGACGTTTCATCAACAGACAATTTGGGGGTCAAGACATCAGCCAAGAACACTGTTTCTAAAGTTAGTCCTAAACAGGATATAAAGGAGCACATCATTACTGAAAGTCAAGATCAGAAGATCTCAAAACCAGAGAGGACCCCAGATTCTCTTGTGAATGCAATGCAAAACACTATGGCTATCAGTGCTGATGTTCCAAAGGAGAAATGTGAAAAAGATTTAATGCAGGAGAAGAGAAACACAGAAACTCTGCCTAAATGTAGTTTATCCTCTGAAATGAATGAGGTTGTTTCAAGCTCAAAACAGGAATTGATTGTTTTGAAGAAAGGTGAAAATCGAGATGTTTCAATAACAGCTGAAAAGCTGACGGATTCATTGACAGACGTAATTGTTCAAAGTCAAGATCAGAAGATTCAAAAACCAGAGAAACTCTCTGGTCTAGCAACAGAAGCCAAATCCGAGTCTGACTCAAGGCTGGAAAGAGAAACAGTTTTAGAAAAAAGTCTTGTGGAGGAAAAGAAAGTCACAGAGCGGGGAGCAAATGAGACGCCTGTCCATGAAGAAATGGTCACTATAGTTGATTCAAAATCCCAGCCCATTTCAAAGGAAAACACTGAGTCACAGATTAAGTCAACAAAAGTCACAAACACTGACACTAAGAAGGATGGCTTTGCAAAGGGAGCAGTGAAAACTGATGAGTTATCAACAGACAGTTTGGGGGTTGAGACCCCAGAAAAAGATAAAGATCCTAAAGTTCTTAAACAGGACCCCATAATTGTTCAAACTCAAGATCAGAAGACTAAAACACAGGAACCCTCTGGTCTATCAGCAGAAGCCAAATGTCCAAAGTCTGAGTCAAGGCAAAAACCACAAACAGTAGAAAACAGTCTTGTGGAGGAGACTAAAGGCACAGATCAGGGAGCAAATAAGAGGTGTGTGACTACTACTGACACTACGAAGGTCACTAAGCAGGAATCTAAACCAATGTCAATACAACATGAACAGCTGAAAGACACTACAGATAAAACAAGTAAAGCTAAGGAAGTTGTAACCAAGACACCAATCTTAGAGATGGGATTGTCACAAGAAACAC